>JAHKKF010519192.1:0-10856 GCA_019740295.1 Labeo calbasu | reverse complement strand
TGTATTATATTATAATTCAAATGTTAGATTTTAATTTGATATCTTTTGTTATTACAAATATATTTTACATTTTCAGCATTACAGTTCGAATGAAAAATTAAGAAAAATATATTATTAAAATATTATATTGAATTATTTATGTCTTTTTATTACAAGTTATATTTTATAATGTCAGCACATTTCATAAAGTTGTAGCTTTAAGGAGGTCTTTTTGCTTTAATGACAGAAACACTCAAACTGCATGAACACAGCAAGTTTGACATGATGAATGCCACAAATTTGCATACATTTGATGATGAACCTAGAAACAGTGCAGAATCTTGCAGAGCTGGACGTGTTGGTTGTGCTGGACAGAGCTGGGATGAGATGATAAACGCATGGCATCTTCATCAGGACTAATAGCAGCTGCTTGGCCCGGTGCAGATCATTTAATGAGATGGAATTGATTTTCCTTTGCCTCCCTCATGCATCTGTACTCCAACCAATTACATAAAAAGACTCCCTGAGTGAGCTTTTGCTCTTGAAACCTCTTACAGCTCCGTTCAGATGTTGAAATCAAGGTTAGGATGCCACTAGAGTAGCCTCGATGCATTTTGCTACACTTGGGTGCTTCCTAAAATCTATCCATGCATTCAAAATTAATTTACATGAATATTCATTCACATTCAGTCCAAATTTACCTGCGCTTCTGCCATCCGAATAGGGCTGTTGTCATTAAAAGCATGCTGATAAACTCTGTTATTGAGAGATGCAGGACTAAACCCAACACATTAATAGCTATCTGATTAACCTGTAGAATATAAAACAGTTGGGATATGGAGATTTGGAGTTGTTGTTTTAAATAAATTAGTGTTTTTTAATCAATGCTTAGATTATGGTAGTAATATGACGTTTCTGAAAAGAAATTCTGATATTTTTCTAACCTTTGAACACGGTGGGACTGTGTGAATCACAGGTGGCTTCTCTCATCGATGTCAGCGGAGAGGGAGTGATGAGAGAAGTGTGGAAAAAACGGGTTTCGCGTAAGTGTGAGGCCATGTGACCCGTGTTGCTGCTTGTGTCACATAGCGGCACAGAATTTTGACAGGTCGTCATTGCGATTTCAGAGTCGTTCCAGAGACCACCACACACTTCCTCTGAGTGCGTCATCATAAATTTACAGTCGATTCAGCTTCTCAATGCACAGGCTTTGCATTAGTTAAAGCATCTCTGCAATGTTTTGTATCAAGGTCAAGATTATTTGACTTGGCTGTTGTAAATCATGCCTGAGACACTGAGAGAAAGGGTAGGCAGCAGCGAATGAGTAACAGTTAAGTGCTGGTGTTAAGTGCTCAGCTCCTGCAGTGTTTGAAACGAACAGACATGCTAGATTTATGATGGTCAAGCCCTCACAATATAACAACAGTCACACTGTTGTGCTGACCTGAGCCCGCCTGCGGAGGTCTGTGATCTTCACAGTCAGGTGGGTGGGTGAGATGATATGCTATTGTTCATCCTAAATGTCAAGCCAGAAACTTAACTGCACTCGTAGTTCAGAAAAGTGCTTTTATGGTCTTTTCTTACTTTGTTAATAGAAAAGGAAAGAGTGAAGAGAAGATAACCTGAGAGCAGGGATGGATGCTGACCATTAGGCCCAAAATATGTTCTATTTAAGTGTAGAATAACAAATAAAGTTGCATTGTGAGATATAAAGCCACAATTACAGGAAATCGCAATTGTGAGGTAAAAATTCACAGTTACAAGAAATAAAGTTGCAATTGTGAGATCAAAGAAATTACAAGAAATAGTCGCAGACATGAGAAATAAGCTGACAACTATGAGGAGAAAATGTCGGAATTACAAGAAATAGTCACACATTTGAGAAATATGATAAAAAAACTCTTTACAATTACAAGGAATAGTAGCAATTATGAGATATATATAATCGCATCTGTGAGGTATTAAGTTACATTGTGAGATAATTACAAGAAATCGTGAGACAATTACAAGAAATAAAGTCAGTTGTAAAGTATAATGTCACAGTCACAAATAAAGTTGCAATTGTTAGATCTAAAGTGTTAATTACAAGAAATGGTCGCAATTACAAGAAATGGTCGCAAATATGAGAAATAAGGTAAAAACAATAAGAAATAAAGTTGGAATTACAAAAAATAATCGCTGTTGTGATCTGTAAGATATAGCCACATTGTGCCACATTTTCTCACAATTTCTTGTAATTTTCTCACAATGTATATCTTACATTTGCAACTATTTCTTGTAATTGTAAACGTAGTTTTTACCTTATTTCTCAAATTTGCAACTATTTCTTGTAATTGCAAATATAAAGCATTGGTTATGAAAAATAAAGTCACTTTTACATGAAATAAAATTGCGGTTATGAGCTCTAAACTGACAATTGCAAGATATAAAGTGACAATTCTGAAAAAAATATGTTAAAAACAAAGTGAAAATGGTGATAAATTCACAGTTACGAGAAATAGACAAATTTGAGTCGAAGTTGTGAGATATAACATTACAAGAAATGAAGTCATGATTATGGGAAGTATATTTGCAATTACAAGAAAATTGTCACAAATTTAAGAAATAAGATAAAAACTATGTTTAGAATTACAAGAAATAGTTGCGAAGGTAAGAAGGCTGAAATTATGAGATACAATTGCATCTTTGAGGTATTGTGATTGTGAGATACACAATCATATCTGTGAAACATAGGCACATTAAAGTCACGTTTACAAAAACAACAACTGACAATTACAAGAAATAATGTGACAATTATGAAAAAATTATTTGGAAAAATGAAGTAAAGATGATAAATTCGCAGTTATGAGAAACAGACAGATATAGTCACATCGGTGAGGTCACATTTGTGAGATAATTACAAGAAATGGTGAGACAATTACAAGAAATGAAGTTGCAATTGTAAGATTACAAGAAATGACATGAAGACAAAAAAATTAATGATCAGTTACGAGAAATTGGTCATGGTTGTGAGATAAGCAGTTGCATCTGTGAGGTATAAAGTTACATTGTGGGATAAAGCCACAATTACAAGAAATAATCTCAATTGTGAGAAATAAAGTGTTGATTATGAAAAATTAAATCACATTTAGAATACTCGCAAACGTGGGAAATACTGTAGTGAAAATGACAAAACGTTCACAATTAGGAGAAATAGTTGTGAGAAATACTGTTGTGAAAATGACTGAAAATTTACAATTACAAGAAATAGTCACAAATGTGAGAGATAAAGTAAAAACTGTGAGAAATAAATTCACAATTGCGAGAGATTAAGTCACAAATGTTAGAAAGTTGTGGGAAACAGCATACAGTCAAATCAGTGAAATATAACAACAAAACTATTCTAAGTCAGTTTTTTTTTTTTTACTGTGAGGTGGAATTGGGATGCATAGGAAGGTTAATAGTAAATGAGCAACAGAAGCCTTTTGTAAGATCTGAGATGTCACAATTATGGTTCCCTTTATCCAAATGAACATACAGTGCACTTTTCAAGGGCAGAGATGCATTTAGCTGCCTTCAAACATCCTCAAGTGCACTTACTATTCATGTCTGTTAAATCGATGACTGTACACCTCCATACAATTCTGCGACAGAAAGAGAGAGATGTTGCTTCATAAAGAAGTCATTTAGATTCGCTCTCAGCGCTTCCTAGGTTTCCTTTGTTGAGCTTTCTCTACAGCGATTGGTCACTTCCCGGTGGCCTGCCTGTCAAAGGCGATGTAGAAGGTGTGAGTGCAGTGTTGTGACGCCTGTCCTCATCTATATCACTTTGCAAACGGACAGGTCACTAATTTGACCCGGGGGGCCACGGCAGAGAATTGTAAGGAGCTTTGGAGGCAATCAAAATTCATTGAAAATCAGAATCAGTTGTGTTAATGCTACGTATCTGACCCTCATGTGCCCACAGGAAGTGGAAGATGATGTTCGAGAGAGATCAGAGGGCTGTGGCTCTGTGTTAGGTGAAGGGGGACAGACATGAATATATAATTAGCCTGCAGGCGCTCTCGTCTGTCCTGCTGTTACAGCACATGGGTCTTCGTCTCAATTGGTCGTCTTTCTAGTAGAGCATCTGTCACGCCGGCCTGCGTGCTGGAGGAACTGAGCTTTCACTTATTTGCACCCATTGCTCGCTTGTGATTTGGAGTAAGGCAGTCAAATACCTTAAAAAGATATTGTGACTGCAATATTGTATTATATGATATAATTTTCTTTTACATTTTTGAAAGTGGTTGCATTTCTTAGATCAAAAATACAATAAAAACAAAATGTTACTACAATCTAAAATAATTATTTTCTATTTTAATATATTTATTTATTTTGAAATGTAATTGTGATTATTATATTATATTATTGTGAATATTATATGTTATTATATTATATAATATTATATTATATTCTGTTTGAAGGTTTGACTAAGATTTTTTTTACAATTTTGAAAGAGGTTTAATTTCTTAGATCAAAAATACAATAAAAACAAAATATTAGTACAATGTAAAACACCTGTTTTCCATTTTAATATATTTTAAAATGTAATTAATTTCTCTGATGCAAAGCTGAATTTTTTAGCATCATTACTCCAGTCTTCAGTATCACATGATCTTTTAGAAATCATACTAATATGCTGATTATTATTATTATTATCATATTGAAGTTTTATCTTGAAAACAGTTGTGTTGCTTAATATTTTTGTGGAAACTGTAATACATTTTTTCAGGATTCTGTGATGAAAAGAAAGTATAAAAAAGCTTTTATTTGAAATAGAAATCTTTGGTAAGAATACATTTTCTTTAAAATCTTTTTAAAATCTTTTCTTTATATATATCTAAAATATGTATATGTTGTATATGCTGATTTGTTTCTCAAGAAAAATGTATTATTATTATTATCAATGTTGAAAACAGTTTTCAAGATTCTTAATAGAAAGTTAAAAAAAACAGCATTTATTAATAATACTATATATTAATAAATTAGATAATATATATATATATGCTGTGTGAAGAAAAAAAAAATATTAAATATATATATATATATATATATATTTGTATTTTTTTTTAATGTTTAAAACTAGGGCTGTATTTAGAAAACAGAATGAACCAATAATATTATTACAGTTGTTAAATATCTTAAAATATTGTGTTAAACAATACCTTAACACATTAACTTTGACAGCCCTAAATATGAGTTAAGGTTAGCGTTAGGGTTCGTATTTTCACAGACTTTTTCTGTGTGCGGAGCAGATTTAAATGTAAAGACAGGCAGTTTTTTACTGAAAATTTTACTGAATATGTGCTTGTATGAAAACGATTTGATGTTTAAGTGATGGTTTGGAGCAACATTAGGGTGACTACAAGATGAGAGACTTTTGATGTTTGAGTAAACTATCCCTTTAACTCAAATCTGTCAGATCAGCACTCATAAAGTTAAGAGAAAAAATGTAAGAGTTTCCCTCATGCGAGGCTTTCAAAGTGTAGAGAAGGGGCCAGGCATCAAGGGTTTTGAAGTGTTTCTTTTATACTTGCCTTAGCACTGAAGCTGAAATGCATTTGCTGATGTTGTCCTTCTTACGCTAATGCTAATACAGCGTTGTAGCACAACAATGAGTCTCCACAAATGAGTCAGTGCCTCAGAGTCAGTCCGAATTAGAGGCGTTCGGCAGATGAATGTATAGCTGCCGGTTTTCTCTTGCTGTCTGGAAAGAATCAGTCTGACAAGCCATTTATTTACATGCTAAGAAATGAGAGTTTCCAGTGTACCTTCCCCACCTCTCTGTCTCATATTTGTTCATCAGTCAGGAGGCGGTTCTCGGTTGTAAATCAGAGCGCATCTCAAAAGCTGAACAGCCCCAGTGGAACCACACTGATGTTCTAGAAATATAGTCCGGCGTGCATTTGCATTAGTAGGCCTGCCTCTGGTGGGCAATTGATTAACTTTTTCGTTAAAGCCTGATTTATTAATTGCACCCTACTGACACACTGACCTTAATGGATGTGGCTGCCGTCACCTCAGGCGTTAAAGCCCTTTCCATCTGGTCTCCGAATAGACTCGGGACAGTCCATGTCATGTGACTTGTCATTCCCTTTAGATTAGGGAAACCATCAATGGAGACATTGTGGCCTTATTTGTTTAAAAGTCAGAAAAGAATTTATTATTGAGTTGTTTTGCCTGTCACAAGGTCTCGTGACACTGCAAAATGTATTTTTTTCACTATAAAGACTCAACTTCAACTCGCCGTGCACTTTTTCCTTTTAATAAATTCCCTTATTGCATGTGGCATGGTTAACTATTAAAAATTAGTGGTTCCCTTTCAGTCAGTCACATTTGGAGTTACGTCGACTGACGTTAGGGTCCCAAGTGAGACCCGTAACGGGGGTTACATGAGTAACCGAGACGTTATAATCAGTTATATGAATCATAAGTAATTACTTGAAATGAAGCTGAAATATACATATATATACATATACATACACACTGGATGAAAAACGTAAACTGAACTTGTATATAAAGAAAATAAATATAAAAATATTTATTATTTATAAATTTTTTATTTATTTATTTTTTGTTTTTTATTTATTTACATTTTTTATATTATTTATTATTTATATATTTAGTTTAAATTAAAACATTTTTAAATGAATTAAATTTTTTAATTTAAATTAATAAAACTAAAATATACATACATTATCTATATACACTAGATGAAAAATTATATATGAAAAAACATATATATAATATATATTTAAAAAAAAAAATATATATATATATGTGTGTGTGTGTGTGTGTGTGTGTGTGCATATATATATATATATATATGTATATATATATATATGAAANTTAAATTAATAAAACTAAAATATACATACATTATCTATATACACTAGATGAAAAATTATATATGAAAAAACATATATATAATATATATTTAAAAAAAATATATATATATATGTGTGTGTGTGTGTGTGTGTGTGTGTGTGCATATATATATATATATATATATGTATATATATATATATATGAAATATATGGTATGAATATGATGTGATGATATGATATGATATGAAAAACGTAAGGTGAAAATAATATAAAAACATGAAGAAAGTAAATATTACATGTGTTTATTATTTATTTAACTTGTTTTCTTATTTTTATTTTTTTTAATATTATTTATTATTGGAATTTTTAAATGTAAAATTTTGGTTTACTACTAAAATTACTAAAATTATACTAAATTTATTTACTAAAATTATTAAAACTAAAATATGCACAAACTAAAGCTAAATATAAATAGAAAACAATACAAATGACAAATGCACAAAATTTCTAAAACTTCACAAATTTATAATATTAAATAAATGATTATTTTAATAATATTAATAATTAGTACACTGCAAAATGATTTTGTTTGTAATAATAGTAATTTTGTCCTTTTTTTTCAATACAAATACATAGACATTGTAAATCAAGGTACATTTGTAGTTGGAAAGCAAAATTACATTACATATTTAGTTTTGTTTTCTGAAAAATGTATGAAAATGTACTGTTTTTCCTTTGAATTAAGTAGATTTTTTTTTTTTACCTTATTAGCAGAGGTTTTTTTCTTGTTTTAGGCATAAACTCACTTAATTTTGATCTTTTTTTTCAGAAAAGTCCTAATATCTTAAGTAATTTTGTTTTTCAGTTAATATATATATTGATTTAAGAAAATTCAGATATTTGTACTAGAAAAAACAAGACAAAGACAAGACAAATCTGAGTAAGAATATTAGTTTTGCACACTGTAAAATGATTTTTCAAGTACTAAATTTAAAAGAAAGATAACAGAAGTACATTTAACAAGAATGCAGTTTTCAATGTGTTACCAGTTTCTGTGAAAATCAGTCTCTAAGTGAAAATTGTTTCTATGCTGAATGTTTCGCACTGTATATAAATAATACACTGCTTATGTAGCACACACTGTAGTGTCACAATCGTAAGTACAGTTTAATGGCCTCTGTAGGCAGTAGAGGGGCCGTATTAACACATCTCTTGGGACGCGTCCACAGATGGTCTTTTTGGATTCTTCTTATGTAAATAACAGCACTGTACAGTAGGACACAATGACACACACTCACACACCTCCCCCTACGGCCGTCAGCGTGATCTGCAGTCACTTCCATTATTTACCATGTGAATATTTCATGGTGACATCAGTGTTCTGGACGGCCTATGCTGCCAGAGGGGCCCCGCTAATGAGGCACGACGCCCCTCTCAGCTGGTCGCCTCACAGCCGGGATAAATCTCATGTCTTCTTTTTTTCTCCTTTATGTCCCACCACAGCGTCTTTCTCTCAGCTCCTTTCGGCAGTGTTGTAAGGAGTTCGCAACAAGGGTACATAATTAACCTTCATCCTAGTAAAAAAAAAAGGCAAAGAGCCCAGATTAGGGCACTCCTCCAGTCAGACAGAAAGTCAATGTTTAGTGGTGCTTGCTAAGGCGTGACTCACTACTACTGGTGCGCATACTTAAAGTCAGGGATTTGAACAAACCACTAATCGTGAGCATTAGACCTGAGTAAGTAAATCATCATGCGGAATTGTGAGATACAAACTTGTAATTGCTAGAAAAAAGTCAATTGTGAGTTGGGAATTGTAAATATCACACAGTTCTGAGGGGAAAAAAAATCAGAATTGCAAGATAAACTCACAATTGCGAGGAAAAAACGTGCAATTCTGAGAAAATTCTGGGTTTCTAAGGTTTTTTTTTTTTTTTTTTTTTTTTGCAATTGTGAGTTTATATCCCGCAATTCTGACTTTATAACTATAATTGTAACTTTATATTATGCTATTCTGAGAAAAATAAGTCAGAATTGCATGATATAAACTCGCAATTGCTAGAAAATAAGTCAGAATTGTGAGATACAGAGAAAATATCACGCTTTATTATCACACTTTTTTTTACAATTGCGAGTTTATATCCCACAATTCTGACTTTAGAACTCGCAATTGTGAATTTAAATCATGTAAGTCTGAGAAGAAAACTCAGAATTGCAAGATATAAACTCACAGTTGCGAGAAAAAAGTCAGAAATGTGAGATACAAACCGGCAATAAAAGAAATAAAAGTAAATTCTGACTTTATAACTTGAAATTGTACGTTTATATCACACAATTCTGAGTTGTGAGATAAAAACTCGCAATTGCGAGAAAAAAATTCTGAGTTTATTTTTGTCTCGCAATTGCGAGTTTATATATTCCACATTATGACTTTATAACTTTATAATTATGACTATAACCAACGGGTTTGTATCTCACAATTTTTATCTCAATTCTCAGAATTGTGTGATGGAAACTCACACTTGCTAGAAAAAGTCAAAATTGCGAGATACAAACTCACAATTCTGAGAAAAAAGTCAGTTATTCCTCAATTCTGACTTTATAACTCGCAACTGTGAATTTATATCACACGAGTCTGAGAAAAAAGTCAGAATTGCAAGATATAAACTTTAAATTCTGAGAAAGAAGAGTCAGTTCTGAGGTTCTGGTTTTTTTTCTCACAATTGCAAGTTTATGTCCCACGATTCTGAGGGGGAAAAAAATCAGAATTGTGAGATACAAACTCGCAATTGTGAGAAAAAATTCAATTCTGAGTTTGAGTTTTTCTCTCGCAATTGTGAGTTTATATCCCGCAATTCTGACTTTATAACTCGCAATTGTGAGTTTCCATTTTGAGAAAAAAAGTAAATTCTGGGTTTCCGAGTTTTTTTCTTGCATTTCCGAGTTTATATCCTGCAATTTTGACTTTAACTTGGAATTTTAAAGTTTATATCACACAACTCTGAGAAAAAAAGTCAGAATTGTGAGATACAAACTCGTAATTGCGAGAAAAACATTCAATTCTGAGTTTATATCCCACAATTCTGACTTTGTAACTCGCAATTCTGAGTTTCCATCACACACTACTGAGAACTGAAATAAACTTGTCACAGAATAAGAATATATAACTCAATTTTAACAGAAGTCTAAATTGAGAGATACAATCTCGCAATTCTGAGAAAAAAGGCAATTCTGTGTTTCTACGTTTTTTTCTTGCAATTGCTAATTTATATCCCACAACTCTGACTTTATAAGTTGCAATTGCAAGTTAATATCTATATAATGTATGCACTTACCTTTTCTAATTTTTTATTTAGTGGTGGAAAACCGACTTCCATAGTATACATATGTGTTTAAAAAAAAATGTTAACAATTTTTATTTTGACGATTGGTACAAGAAAATCTTGTTTCCTCTTGCAATTTATTTTCAGATGCTTTTACACTGAAACTGCTGTTTATAACAACCTCGAACTGAATCAATTATTTGTGTCTGATTTGTTGTGCACTGCTCGTTAAAGTTGAAAATACATCTTTCCCTTTTTTTCTGCTTGCAGTGAGGGGGTCTTCAAGTGCCCGGAGGACCAGCTCCCACTGGATTACGCCAAGGTAGTAATGCACTCAGCACTAATCTCTCATCCATTCTGCTCTAAACCAGATTACAGATCAATCTCCCACAGTCATTTACATCCCTGTAGCATAGAGTGGAGTTACAGAGGCCTTTATTCACCGTACAACTTTTTCTAAGTGGCTCTGAGATAGTGAACGAAATGCTAATGTGTCAACAATAGCAGGCTATGTTTGTGAGTCACCGACTGCCCCGGGCGCTCGGCCTGCGTCCACGCTTCTCAAGCCACCAGAGTAATCACACTAATGAACTACCACAGGCCACTCATTTCCCTGGGAATGTCTAAAGGAAGGAAGGAAGAAAGAGACAGAGATGCCACATAGATGAGTTCGGAATATGACAGAATATATTTGATGCTGCTTTAATG
>JAHKKF010519191.1:0-14961 GCA_019740295.1 Labeo calbasu | reverse complement strand
GAGGGCGGACTGTGACGGCTGATTCAAGGTAAATCGCTCATGTCAATCAACTATCGTAGGAGCGGCCTCTGCAGGTGTGACGCAACAACGACAGGCATTTGAGAACGGCTCGATTTGAAAAAGGGGATATTATTTTTAAAGATTAATTAAAAACCGCTGCATGGATTTTTATCATTATAGGGTAGATTTGTACATACACTGCCAACACACATTAATGTTCAAACAGCATGAAAAAGTGAACTTAGCATCTGATCACCCCTTTAACATGATTGACAGACAGCGGGAATACCAGACTGCTGTCCCTTTAAGAGCTGGCCGGATCCAATATACTGTTACGCGTTTGGTTTCTGTCTTATCTGTTTGCTTTCACTTAAGACATAAATAACTTTGTTTACGAGGCAAAGATGTGCATTTTGACACATACAGGTGTGCGTATTTAAATGATTCAAGGTCTACAAAGCGGCAAAAATAACTTGGTTCAATACTCCCGCGCTCTCTGACTACCGTCTTCACGTGCAGCGCTTCTCTCAGTCAGAAACATCCGTCAGACACTGCGCGTATATAGCGAAATGAATTCTCTTTTGCTGCCTGTTGTGTTTCAGTGGCTTAAAATCGCTTGTTTTTAAACCTCACTGCTTAAAAAATCCTGCAAACAATACGTTTTTGTTACCACGTAGCACAGCAACTTCACGTGAGACTATAGTTCTACCGGTTAATCATGTATACCGGTATATCGCCCACCTGACCTGAGGGTGAGTAAATTTTCAGCAAATTTCAGTTTTAGGTCTTACTATAAGATGGAACATGTATACGCACTACAATAAAACACCCTATAAGAGTCCAAATCATGGTATATAGTATAGGGATGGGAATTGGTGAATCATTTTTGTGCTGTTTATTAAAATGAATAATCTGAATGAATCAATTCATTAGAAATGGTTTTGACTTCCAGAGCTACTTACGTGAGAGGACTGTTCAGGGGGAACTGATTCATTAGAATCAATCAGAGTTTTCTACGATACTGATGAGAAAGAGGTAAGAACTTGATTATTCTCCCTGCTCAGACATTAAATGCTGATTGTGTTGCGCAAACCGCTGCTCGTCTGGAAAAGCTAGACAGTTATTAAAATAGCTGTCACTTAACTGAAAAATGTAGTTAAGTTTAGTTAGTTACCCACCAACGCTGGAAGTCAGCACAGGGAATTCATCAACACAGATGAATGTAAATGTAAGGCTCAATAATAAAAAAAGGTGAGAGCCCAGGACGCTGGGTTTTTAATGTTTTATTGCATGGCTGTAGTGTCTGGTTTTCTTTCCTTTCTGTACTGCCATCTATCACCTCTATGGCTTCTCCTGAGGCTTTCTGTGATGAACAGACAATACAAACCCACTCCTCCACAGAGTGACTCTTTGAAGAGAGTTGGCATTTCTGTAGATACAGCACAGAAAATCAATTTCCCATTGACCCGGCCCTCTTCCATGCTGCTCTGCCGAAACGCATGCTTTGGTCTGGCTGGACGGCTGTGCCGATTGGTTCACGAAGAGGTCTGAGGCATTTACTTGGCCTCTCTGCTGATGTAAAAGAAGCAGACGTTTCTGTCGTGTTTCATTTCTTCAATCATTTTGAAGCACAAATACTCAGTATGTTTTACTGATTCTGTTGCAGTTCTCTCCTTGTTGTTGCTGTTGCTAGTCACTAATTTTATCCTTTAAAACTAATTTTTGATAATCAACATTAATACATTAATATATAACTAAGGCAGCTACCTTCTAAAGATCAACATCCTTAGGTAGAATCGCTTTGCTGATGGTATGAAAAGCCCCTTAACGTAGATTCATGGGATTGGCTATACATTTTCGGTCAAATGTTTACATACACCTTGCAGAGTCTGCAAAATGTTAATTATTTTACCAAAATAAGGGGGATCATACAAAATGCTTGTTATTTTTTTATTTAGTACTGACTGGGATAAGATTTTTCAGATAAAATACATTTGCATATAGTACACGAGAAAATAATAGTTGAATTTATAAAAATTATCTTGTTTCAAAAGTTTACATACGCTTGATTCTTAATAATGTGTTGTTAGCTGAATGATCCACAGCTGTGTTTTTTTGTTTAGTGATGGTTGTTTTTGAGTCCCTTGTTTGTCCTGAACAGTTAAACTTCCTGCTGCTCTTCAGAAAAATTTTGTTTCCCAGAAGACAAAATAAGTTAAATTTACCCTGATCTTCAAATTCAAAAAGTTTTCTTAATGCATTGTTTTTTTCTTTCTGGTGCATCAGTGAGCATTTGAACCTTCTGTAATAGTTGCAAATTAGTCCCTCAGTCGTCCTCAGTGTGAAAAGATGCATCTCAAAATCATACAGTCATTGTTGAAAAGGGTACAAAAACACAAAAATGCTAAAAAAACAAAGAATTTGTGGGACCTAAATAATTTTTCTGAAGAACAGCAGGCAGTTTAGCTGTTCAGGACAAACAAGGCACTCTATGACTTAGCAAAAAATCAGCTGTGTATGTGGATTCAGGTAAGAACATAGTATTAAGAATCAAGCGTATGTAAACTTTTGAACGGGGTAATTTTTACAAATTCAACTATTATTTTCTCTTGTGTACTATATGTAAATGTCTTTTATGAGAAAAGACAGTACTAAAGGTCAGTACTGAATAAAAAAATAACATGCACTTTGTATGATCCCTCTTATTTTGGTAAAATAATTAACATTTTGCAGATTCTGCAAGGTGTATGTAAACTTTTGACCTCAACTGTGTATTTGTGATGGTAGGAAACGGGCTGTTTCAAACTGCATTTTTAAGACTTTAGCACACTGCAGTTTTAAGAAGAAAATGCTCAGCAATGGTGTTGACTGATGAATTTGGACATGGTGTGTCTGTAAGCATATTAAAAACCCCAGACAGACATGTAAACAATGTTAAAAACTTGGGTTTCACCACAAGGGGCCTTGGAAAATTATGAAAACAAAGGCCAATTTAAAATGAGCTGTAAACATATGCCAGCAGAGAAGATAAACACAATTTAGAAGCCCTAATAGACCATGCAGTATTATTTTATCCTGACTTGTTTTGTCATAATGACAACTTTTTCTAACTTTTTTTCATCATTTTTTCATAACAAGAGTATAAAAATTGCTTCTCTCGTATTTGCTTGTACAAGCTTTTCTGTTTGAGAGAAAGTTAAGTTGAGATTATAAAAAAAGACAAGTTTTTCTCTTTTTCATTCTCTGATGAATAGAAAGTTCAGAAGGGTAATGAAAATAGAAATCTTTTGTAACATTCTAAATGTCTTCACAGTCACTTTAAATCAAATGAATGCGTCCTTGCTGAATAAAAGTACCAATTTCTTTCAAAGATCTACTGACCACATACTGTTTTTCTGTTGACACGTTCCTTGTTTGGTGTCAATGAAGGGACACTTCAGCCTAACTGAGGATGCTGTGGGGGTTCATGTGACAAAGAAAAATTGGTAAACACTGCATTAGCACATTAGTAACAATATTCAAATGTCATTGTGAAGTACCGAATCGGTACAGCATTCGGCTGTGGGTGTGCTTAACTCTGAACTAAGCAGTACTTAACAGTGTTGGTGCTTCACACTGTTTTAACGCATTGTGTGATCCGTGCTCGGCCACTGCGAAACACACCCACACGCACATTAACCGAGGAAGGGCTGAAAGCAAAAAAGACTCATAATTGTTTTGGCCACTGAGCACCATAATTGATGTGCTGAATATGAGTGTTATCAGGCAAAACAGCTTGACCTTTGTAAGTTACATCACTTCAGATTTAATGTGCAATATGATGAGTCAAGCTGCGTCTCCGCACGCAGCAATCTGCTTCCAGGACAACCCGCTAATTCGCCATCCCTGCGCATAATTAGATTGGCATATTTCACTAATGGATTTTCCCCTACGTAATTACTGGTTGTAGTTTATTCAAATGCCCTGAGTGACAAATCAAATGACCATACTGCTGGCATCAGGGAGAGTGATGAATTTTGGGCTCGTCGGAACGCCCGATGGAATGAACGATTTGACGTCGCACTCACTTCTGACTAATTGTTACAGGTACCTAGTAGTGCTCAAAAAGCAGCTATTTTGAAACCACAATGAGTTATGTGGCATTTCATGCTTTTGCTGAGTGTATTCCTCCAAGCCGTAACAAAGATAAAGCTTAACACCAGGAGACATAATGCCCACCTAATCGACTTCAAACTCTCGCTGATAAGAAGAAACCCACACCTGATACGATTTCAGAACGCATAAATCTGAATAAAATATCCGGTTCTAACTTTCACCCCACAGGTCTGGCGGGTGAAGTGAGTTACAGTCGCCCCAAGCCCATCACCCGCCCTCTCCGTATAATTGCCCTAGTATTTTTCTCTCGGTGATTGAATTCATCAGGCCTGCTTTGTGTGCGGCGTGCTGCTTTGAGAGGCAGGGGTGTGAAGCTGCTTATTTATATTTATGAATTCGCACAGTTTGCCCTAGTGTGAAATAATGGGTCATTCCAACACAACATGGAGTGCGGAGGCTGAATTTCAAATGGATTTCCAGTTTCGCACCACTGAGCTCTATGAATGCTGAGCACACGGAGGAGGAGGGCAGGGGAGAGATAGAGCGAGAGAGAATGGGAAAGAGGACAGATATGCTGTAGGGGCATATGAGTTTAAAAGGCTGAGTGGGAGACCACACAGAACCGTCATTGTTCCGGTCACTGGCTTCATTATTAAGAGCCGTGGTACAGAACCCTCTGTGGCACACGGCCGATGAAGTGTACATCAGGATTGACTGGCATCGTTTACAAAACAAATTCTAGCAGTACAGAACATGAAATTCAAACCGCTACAGTTTGTCCCGAGATGCAGAATGTCACCTAAAAACTTTCACTGAAGTGGGCAGGAGCCTAGAAAGTTTTTTTTTGCGAGAGGCTCGGCGTTCATATCCCAGTCTGCGGCAGCGGTGCATGCCGAGGAGAGCGCTTCTCTTGCACGCCTTGCTGAAGTTCCTGTGGGCTGTGACAGACTGTGACAGTGGGAGGTTTTTCTCTGATTAAAAACACTGAAGCTTGAGCACTCACAGCTGGGCTCTTCAGACGGCACACCTGGGTACCCTGGCAGCACATAAAAACAATGTGCCAGGAGAAAAATAACTGTCAGAAAGAAATATCAGCGAGAAGGTCATTACTGAGATTATTTCCCAAACAGCTGAGAAGTTTGTGTAGAGTGTGGATTCAAAAATAGTAACTCTACATTAAAATACAAGAATAGAAATTGACGTTTGTGATGCTTGGTGAAATCTTACCTCAGATAGATCTGAATCAGGTACTGTGGAAATGGGTTTTGTAGTACAAAATTATAGCCTGTTAAATGCCATTTCATTCCAAAACTTTTATTCTTTTGTGAAAGACAAAAGAAGATAGTTTGGACCTCATTGACCCCATTAATGTCATTTTAGAATTCATTTAGATTTGGAATGACATGAAGGTAAATGATGACAGAATGTTCATTTTTGGGTGAACTTTCCATTTAAAGTGATAATTCACCCAAAAATTAAAAGACCCCATGATTTACTCGCCTTCAAGCCATCCTGGGGCTATGACTTTATTCTTTCAGATGAATATGATCTGAGTTATATTAAAAAAAGTCCTGCCTCTTCCAAGCTTTATAATGGCAGTGAATGGTTGTTGATTTTTTTGAAGTCCAATAAATTGCGTTCCATCGCAAAAAAAACGCTCCACACGCCCCGGGGGTTTAATAAAACCCTTCTGAAGTGAATTGATGCATTTGTCCATATTTAAAACATTCTAAATTAGCAGAAGCTAATATTTTTTTGATTTATTTACTTTTATTAGTAGCATTTTAGTTATAGTTTTAAACAGGGCTGGGCAATATGGCAAAAAATAAAATTTCTTTTTTTCAGAATGTTTGACCAATTCTTGATTTTTATTTATTTATTTATTTATTTTTTATATCCTGAAAATATAACTACAACACGATTCAAGTAACTTTTTCTTTCTTAACCCTTTAGTTAAAGAAAAGTCTATTCTAAGTGGACCACACATGAAGCTGTCAACATGAGGTAAATGTTGCACAAATCACTTGTTAAATATCTTTGCAGAAATTAGGCATGAACTACAACTACATCTTGTACAATCATTTATTATACATATTATATCTAATTCAAATTCAAAATGACTGAAGGTATAACACCAGTAGACTATTATAAACTATAAATCTATAAAACAGAACAGCAGCTTTCAGCCTGTCATCATGATGCAAAAACAAAATTTCAGACATACTGTACAGCAGTAGTTCTTCACAGGTTTTTTTATTCGATTGTATTGCTTTTCCATTGTTTTTTCTATGTAAGCATGGACAGTTGGATCGTTCTTTTCTCTTTACTGTTTTCATCAGCATATTGTCAAACTGTGTTTCTATGTTAACACAGTTAATTCTAACATTTAGTAATATTTCTATTCAAAATAGCGATTTCTCGCTTTCTAAAAAATAAAATTGTGGCAAAATCGGTGGATAAAATCGAAAAAATCACCCAGCCCTAGTTTTCAAATATGGTTATTTTTCCTACACAGACACATCGCTTCACTTCAGAATGCCTTTATTAACCCCTCTGAGCTGTGTGGAGTACTTTTTATGATGGATGGATGCTCTTCTTTTGGGCTTCAAAATCTCAACACTGCCATTATAAAGCTTGGAAGAGCCAGGACATTTATTAATGCAACTCCCATTGTATTCGTCTGAAAGAAGAAAGTCATATACACCTAGGATGGCTTGAGGGTGAGTAAATCATGGGTAATTTTCATTTTTGGAGGAGGAGTTCAAGTCTAATTTCAAACCCTGGTTTCTTGGAGGTTAAGTCTGAAGTCATCGACACTACAATTAAACAGTATTATGTTATACATCTATTGTAACAATAATTAAACAGTATGCAATAGCAAGTTGTCTCTGTGAAACTGTGAAAGCAACAAAAGAAATTAGGCTCTCAAATACTCTAAATCACTTCTAATGAAATTTACACACAGGCACTCACAAAGCTCTCATTATTCTTTGTGAATTTTGCTAAAACTTTTAATTTAAACTAGGGGGTTGTGGTGGTACAATGTAAAAAAAAAGTACAACTTTTATAACTTTTTAGCTCTAGTGTCTCCCCTGTGACTGTATATTGTTTTGAAAAGCAAAATGGTTTAAAAGTCTGCACTGAAACCAAGACAAGAACCATGTGTCTAGAAGACACATCTCTCACGTTTATTTTCTGTTTAAATTAGTGCTATATGACTCATTTGAGCATGTCCCCTTAATAGGTCATCTGTCTCCCTAACAAGCTGACAAATTCTGAGGCACAAAGACAAATAATGTCATCCCAACTTCCCCTCTTTAAGTCTCAATGGAGCTGAGTCAAAGAGTCATTGAGCAGCAACATCTTATGAGCTCTTCCAGAAAACTGCAGACGGTCAACATATCAACTCTAAAGAGGGCCACAGGAGTCTTACGACATGGTTTTATAGCCCGCATCTGTTCACCAGCAGCACTCATTTTTCATGAATTTTCATGTTCGTTCAATTGGTTGCTGCAGGCTCATTGAGGAATCTCTCGAGAAGTCCAGAGATATCAATATCTCATACTATCTGATACTCAATCCCACAGTCTTTTGTTCCTCCCATTATGGCTTAACACGTTTCTTTGGGTTGCACAAGAGTCACTCCGTTCCATGAATCAACCCCTTTGTAATTATTGTGTATGTCACCAGCGATGTCACTGGAGCGGTTCTCCGTGCTGTAATGCCGCTGTGATTGCGCAAGGATCCGGTGTGCACTGTGGCATGGTGAGCGCAGGTGTTAGTCTGGTGGATGCTCAGTGGCTTCGCCATCATCTGCTGGTCCACTCCCTCTCACAGCTGTGGTGGAGGAGATTGGATTAGCTCCATACGAGGCCTTGGGGGGTACGAGCGAGCGAATGATTGCTCGACTGCAGAGAGAAACACAATGATAGTAAATATGGCAGACTCCATTAAGGGCCCTGCATGGGCTGTGAAATGGCTGGAGGAAAACACAGCCTCCAAACAGGAAATATTCAACGATTAATTGCTTGCAGGAATAGCAGAGCTACACCAGCTCATGTACTGTAAATACTATCCACCAATAGCTTATAAAACAATCTGAATTTGTCATGAATCTGGATCTGGTGGAGTTGTACTAGAAAGAGACTGCTGTTTTATCTGCTGGTTTGTTGACGCTGTCTCTAGTTCATTTCTTTAATTGCCAGGCAGCATCACTAAATCTGGATGCCGAACAGATTGTTCATAATTCTCATCACAGCCCAGGTCTGACCTGCAAACAGAATGACTCATTCTTTTATTTGAAATTTGATACTAATGACTAGCTGTCAGTTTTACAGGCTGAGCTGCTCAGAATGTGTGGAAAATGCCAGCAAGACCAAATCTGGGAGGAACACAGCGTTATTATGGTTGGTGTTTCACAATTACATACTGTTTATTTAATCTGTTCACATTCAATATCCAACAGAAAACTTTACATATTACAGGGCAATTGTGTAATTTTGCTCAAAATTCTGACTTTCTTTGTCATATCTATGTTACATATTCTAAAAACACTATTTCACAAGTTTTTGCATAATTAGACAAAACTAGAACTCGATTGGAAATTATGCAAAATAAAAAAAAAACAGTAATTTTTATAGGCCTATTCAATTTCATATTTATTTAAATTCCACACATAGCCAAAAGGTATTTACAAAGTAGTAAAATTAAATAATGAAAAATAGTGACTTTCAAATTACAAAAGCTTTAGTTGTAGTAAAACTCTTGGGACATCTAAAATAATTTGACTCGTCATTCAGAGAAAATAAAAAAGGCTTTTAGTCTCGGATGTATCAGGAGGTGGGTGACGCCTGTACGCCAACATTAGCGTGTTTTGCACCTTTTGCTGTGTTCTTGCGCGGACATCGTGTGAAAGTTACAGTGTTTCTGCGTTATTTCATTATGTCAGCGAACATGAACTGTTACTTTACACAGACAAGGTACGTACTTGAATTTATCATGCTAGTTTGGTGTTGACACAAAGGCTATATTATGTAATTCTTGTGGCTATATCACATTACAAGTGCCTTCCATAAACACAGTTTTTTTGCTACTTGTTTATTATGTATACTGAACTTGAAACGCTCGTTTTTAAAGCAGTTGCATATAGTTTTGTGTATTTTTGTGACTTTGGAGCCCTACAGTTAAGTGAGTGGTATTCACTGTAGTAAACATATCACTTGGCTGACTTTTTTCTCCGAATTGTGAGATATGAACTCACAATAATCTCACAATTGCGAGAAGTCAGAATTGCAAGATAAAAACTGGTTATTCCGACTTTTTTTTTTTAGAAATGTGTGACACAAACTCTCAATTATATTGTTCAGTTTTATAAGTCTAAATTGTGAGATAACAACTCGCAATTGTGTTATAAAGTCAGAATTGCAAGATTGAAAACTTTTTTCTCACAAATGCGAATTTGTGTATTGTCTCGCAAATCTGAGTGTTTTTTTTTTTTTTTAAGAATTTTGAGATAAATTCGAGTTATGAAGTCCAATTTGAAGGGGAAAAAACAAATATGTTGGGAGTTTATATCTAACAATTCGTATGCCTATTTTTCAGAAGTTGATATGATTCTTTAGGGTCTTAATGAGGAGTCCATAATATACTTGGTTTAGAATTTCTCTGTGGTAGTGTAAAAAAAACCCCTTTTATCCTTTTTACTTCTGCTGTAGGTAAAGCTGGATCACAAATGATTTGCGCGAACATAGATGCGTATATGGTGATCGTTGGGCGTATTTTCTTTTAAAAATGAAAGTAACGTTAATCCTATGCGTCTTCAGTGACTCAGAAGTCGGGTGTAATGACGACTGCTGTGTTCATTAGTACATTCAATAACAAAACACCTCAATCGCTCAATTGGAGACATTTTGTCTTCCCCTGCACCGGAGTCAACACAATGGCGGTTAGAGACGGACTGTTTACAGCTCACTATAAGGTAAGATTGCTGTGACAATCAGCTATTGTGGGAGCAACCTTGGTTGGTGTGACATCACACTGACAAGAAGCTGAGAATGACTTAATTTTAAAAAGGGAATATTACTTATAAAGATTAAAAAAAATACCACTAGGTGGATTTTTATCATTATAGGGTGGTTGTGTACACACACTGCCAACACACATTTATGTTCAAACATGTAAAAGTGAGTTTTGCATCCAATAACCCCTTTAAAGTCAGAATTGCGAAATATAAACTCACTTTATAAATGGAGTTTTCCCTTCTTCGTTTAAACAAATCTCATCCATTCGAAAACGAAAAAACATGCTATGAAGTTAGGAGCATGCCAAACCAACATGTGATGATATAACCGTAACCGTAAAGCCATGTTGGCCAATCAGAAGGCTGAAAAAAACACGCACTCTGACATTGCAAGCCGGAGTTTCTGAAAATCTTCACCCTCACAGAAGTTTTCAAAAAGGTTTGGTTTCAGTGACCTGATACTTTGTTTGCATGTGGATAAACGGCCAAACTGCATAGAAAAAGCTGCGGTCTTTTAAAATACCCGTGTTCGTTTGGACAGGGCCTAAGTCTTAATTGAAGTCTTTAATAAAGTAGTTTTGCGCTTCAGACCTTAACCTCGAAAGCTTCATTTAAGTCCCCTATGCAAGTCGAAGAAAAGGCTGCCCTTGCCCCTGGTTGTGAATCAGACGTAGTGTTATTCAAGTCAGCGTACTGTCTCAATTCTCTTTATATCATTTTGTATTCTAGCCATGTCTCGGCTCCCTTGACCTACTATTGTGAGTCTTTTCAGACATTAATTGAAAACCATTGCATTGTCTCGAACAAAAACGAACATGTGACTTTTGAGGTTTTATTACTGCGAGCACTGATGAAAATACGCATGGGGACATTGTGAAGTGAAATCGGCCCTATGAAATGGTGCGGTAAATACTAAAAGCCCAGTCCAATATTTTACTTTTTCTAGTTTGCCTTTTCTGTTTTTTTCATAGCTTCAAGTGAGTCCGTATTAGGTGGATGGTTTCCCTAACATAGAGCCAAGGTAGTTCAGCATTTGTCTATCTCTGCAATGCCGCTCAATCCCCACAGTAGCTTTTAGAGCATTTTTGTTGGCATGGGAACGGTTTCAGAGTCCCATTATAGGGCACAAAAAGATGTAGCCAGATTGCCTGAAGCCCAACCACTCAGTTTTGGTTTCACGAAGAATAGTGACAGCACCATTCACAGAGAAAGGATGAGCACAATAGTTCAAATGACTAACCATTGTCCTCATAATGTTTGTCATCTCTGCCAGTGTCGTAATGGAGGGAAGATCACACAGAGTGTGATGGTGACTCTCACTGCAATAAGATTGAGCGCTGATGTACCTACTGTGACTTCTCTAATGCATTGTCTTCAATCTTCCGACAGCAAACTATCAAACAGATTTTATGAATTATGCTGGGCTGCCCACGAGAATGCGCTCTCCATTTCTCTCTTTTAACTGATGCGAGTATATACTGAATTTTTCTTTCAACGGCACGTGTCCTTCAACCCTTTCCAAAGCATTATTTCATTAAAGAGTTTCGTGCAGGCAGGATAGAAGGGAGATATGAGAGCGACCAGATCGATACGGCATATTGTGTCAGTGTGCTCTGTAAATGGGAGGTCTGTAGCTGGAAGATTCTTTAGACACAACATTGACCAGGCACAGTGTGTTTTAATGATTTCACTTGGATTATATTTGTTCCCCGACTAGCTCATAGAACTAGTGGAGTTCCTGCTTTAGACTTTGAAGAGCTGAATTTGAAGAGCTTTCAAGGGCTTTTGCTCTTTTGACGTAAAACTGTCCTATGTAATATACTTCAGCTGTTTGTCTACATAGTGTATGCTTTTTTGCCGTTGACGTGAAAGGGATAGTTCACCCAAAAATGGAAATTGCCCCATGATTTACTCAGCCTCAAGCCATCCTAGGTGTATATGACTTTCTTCTTTCAGATGAATACAGTCAGAGTTATATTTAAAAATGTCCTGGCTCTTCCAAGTTTTATAATGGCAGTGAATGGCTGTTGAGATTTTGAAGCAAAAAAAAGTGCATAAATTCATCATAAAAAGTACTCTACGCAGCCCCGAGGTTAAAAAGGACCTTCTAAAGTGAATCGATGCATTTGTGTGAGAAAAATATCCATATTTAAAACTTTATAAACCATAATCTGTAGCTTCCCCTAACTGTTGTATGCTAGAAACTCTGTATTCGTCTGAAAGAAGAAAGTCATATACACCTAGGATAGCTTGAGGGTGAGTAAATTGTGGGGTTATTTTTATTTTTGGGTGAACACCATCCCTTAAAGATGTTAGCCAATCATTACAGAGGTTGTTTATATTAGGCATAGTTCAACCAAAAATGAAAATTTGCAAGTAATTTACCAAGTGAATGGGTGCCGTCAGAATAAGAGTTCAAACAGCTGATAAAAACATCACAATTATCCACAAGCAATCCATACAACTCCAGTCCAGCAATTAAAATCTTGTGTAGCAAAATGTTGTGTGTTTGTAATAAATAAGACTTTTTTCATTTGTAAACAGTGCTTGATCTGTGCATATAATTTTCTTTTTTGCGTGAAATTTTAAAGTGTTAGTTCACCCTAAAATTAATTTTTTGTCAGTACTTACCCTTGTGTTATTCTAAACCTTCATTCGTCTTCGGAAAACAAATTTAGATGTTTTTGATGAAATCCATGAGCTCTCTGCACTGTAAAACCTAACAGTGCTTTTCACTAAATAAAATAAGCTAATCTAACTTATATTTTTAAAAAAAGTTACTTTAACTTACTTTAACTTTAAAAGTTACTTTAACTTGAAGTGAACTCAATAACTGATTATATTAAGCCACAACTCAATCTGAATAAGTTATGAATTGCTTAGTTATAATTTAAGTGTTATTTTAACTCCAATGATTTAAGTTAAATGAATTTATTTAATCTATTTAATGTCTGTGACTTAACAACAAATTAATATTCAAAAGAGATTTAAAGAGATTTAAAACAGTAGGTGGGTTTCTAATTTATTTTTAAAAAAAAAATTAATTCATACAAAAGGTACTGCTGAAACTTGATGACGGGAAGGCTAGGCCAGAATTGCTGGCACTTAAAAAACTTTTGAATTAGTATTATGAAATCCATCATGTTATTGGTACTGTTAAGAGTGCAGATGAATTTGCACAGTTTTTATGATGTTAAAACAGCTGTTTTTTTTTTTGTTGTTTTTTGTTTTTTTCTGTTCAGGTATTAAAGGAATTGTTGATTTATTCTATGGAAAATTGTATGTTTGATAACGTTGTTTTAATATTATGTCACTTTTATTAATGTGAGTTCACTCAACTTAAACCATTTAAGACGATCGGTTTCTTTAAACCATCTGAGTAGCTATAAAGTTGTTTGAACTCATATAGATTTTGTTAATTAAACTCAAACAGGTTTGTTTAGTTGAACTTAAAACCTTTAAGTTAATTATACTCTACATTTATTGACTATAAATATTGAGTCATGTGCAAGTTTGCAGTACTCTGGAAGTGGATTTCAGGAACAATGAAATTCTACAAAAGCAGAATGATTTTAAAAACATTTACAGGAATTAATATAAAATTGAATGCAATGTGGGTCAATGAAATCTGTTAATGTATTTAAAAATTAAAACATGCATGACATTTTTAGAGTCATTAAATGATTTTTTTTCTTGGTATAAACATTTTATCAAAAGCGTGTGAAACCAACATGAATGTAAAGATTACATTTCTAAGAATATGGCACTTTTCTGTAGCTACATATATGAAAAGATCTTTCTTTTTCTTTATCAGCCTCTCTTATTTGTCATTGACCCACATATCCTTCATCTTCCGTGTGTTTGGATCAAAGTAGCACTGTCAGTGTGTCTGAATGGCATGTCTTTGTACCTTATGGTGCCTGTGACTTGTATGTATGCCTTGACCACCCATGAGTGATCCGTTTTCTGGTCTTTTTGTTGACATGGACTATCTTATGCATTTTCCTCCTCTCTGCTGTCCTCTCCTTCCCCCTCATCTCTTCAAAACTTTGGCTGCCTGTCAGAGCATTCGTCCTTGTACATGTGTGCCCATGTGTAGCGGGATGTGAGTTCATATGAGATCTATGACGCACATCTGGCCTTCCACGGCCTGTCCTCCAAACCTCGCTCTTTTTTCTTTTTTTTTTTTTTTTAATCAAAAATGCATTTATACAGAACAATTGCTCATAGCAGTGCCAGCTCTCTTGGCTCCAGGTTGATTCAAAGCATATGTAGTTTTGAGGAACATCGTTGATTTAGATTTGAAAATCTACATTCAGGAAAACAATTTGTGTTGAATAAGCTGCATATAATAAAAATGAAGCTAGTACATCTGAACATTTGGCCTGTTTAAAGGAAAACCTTTATAAATGTACAACTGCTTTTTGCAACCTGATCTCATGATGAAAATGTACCTATGGAAACTTTTTTGCAAGACGCTAAATATGTACATTTCGTGACATATTTGATGTTAAATGTCCACTGAGTGGCGCTAAAATAGTGTTCGTTTTTTCCCCTGGAACAGATTAACAAACGTTTTATGTGACAGTTTTGTACGTGTCACCGCAGTTCTGACTTAATGCTTCGTGACGTTATGTACCATGTACCATGTGCACTACATCTAAACCTACCCGATAGTATGAACAAAAGCGAATGTGACAGAAAAACGCATTCGCAAGCAAGCTTCTTTTTCAATCTCTTTCAGCTCTTTTATCGTGAGTCATGTTTTTCATGGGATTCGTATCCTAGGATTCCAATTCTGTGCGCCTGAGCTACTGAGCAAGCTTGTTACAACTAAGAAGCGAAAC
>JAHKKF010519190.1:0-17416 GCA_019740295.1 Labeo calbasu | reverse complement strand
GAGTAAATTATTTGTAAATTGTTGTTCTGGAAGTGGACTTCTCCTTGAATTCTTGTTTTTCGTTTTTCTGGAAAAAAATGAAAAAACGAAAAGTGAGCCGTTTTCTCATGTTTCTTCTTTCAGTATTAAATCAAAAAACGAATGGATGAATGATACACGGATTGAATTGGAATGTTTGATTCATTTGAATCAGTTCAGTCAATTCAAAACTGGATCAACCAGTTTCATTTTTTCAGCATATTTTAGTGAACTTGAATATGAAAATGATGTCACTGTTTATTCATTCTAATGTGTTTTAAAACAATGGAAATACTACACGACAGGCAAGATTTTCAGTGGTTTTCACTTAATAATGATTTTTTTGTTAGTCATTAATGCATTTTCTTCCTTTTTGACTCCTTTCTTGTTTTACGCTATAAGACTGTTTCCGTTTCCAACGGTCTTTTTTTGTGAGCTTCAGAAACAAAAACATCATTAGATTTGGAATGTTTGATTCATTTGAATCAGTTCAGTCAATTCAAAACAGACTCTGTTATGCAAACATTTTCATTCTCCAGCATATTTTAGTGATTTACAAAATATCGAATATGAAAATGCAGTCATTGTTTATTCATTCTAATGTCTCTTAAAACAATGGAAATAAATGTTAGCTACAGATGACAAGCAAGGTTTTCAGTAGTTTTCGCTGAATAATGATTTTGATGTTAGTCATTTTCTGAAAAAAGCATCATGGATATTGCAGTGATTGTATTGCATTATTTACTTAATGCATTTTCTTCCTTTTTCAATTCTGTTTTTTTCTCACATGCTATGAGATATTTCTCTTTTTTGAACTTTAGAAACAAAAATGCTATTAGAATTGGAATGTGTAACGGAGTGACAGACGCGTGAAGCGGGCGGATCCATATGCAAAGCTTTTATTGAAATGAGACAGGGTCAGGCAGGCAGGATCAAACATCGGCAAACAGGTACATTAGGTCAACGGCGAACGTAATCCAGGGGGCTAGGCAAAAGGGTATTCCGATAAACGTGAGAGATCCAGGACAGGCAGTGAAACAGACTAGATGATCAACCAGGTGAGGAAACAAGACTAGGATAAACAGACTAGAAACACAATAGAACTAAACTAAGAATAAACAAAGTGGCTCCATACAACGATAGTGCTAAACACAATACAGTACTCGGCCAAGAATAGTGGGAAGGGCCTTGTATTTATACCGTTCGTGATTGGCTGCAGCTGTGAGCGTGGTGAGTGAGGTGGAGCATGGGAAATGTAGTGCAGCAGTCTGTGTAATGGCAAGGCGACCTCTGGTGGCCAGCGGGCTGAGAATCGGGACCAGATTCGTGACAGAATGTTTGATTCATTTGAATCAGTTCAGTCGATTCAAAACTTTAAAAATGTAAAAAAAATTTGGTTGCATAATTATTTAAAAAAATATATTCTGAATCATTTGAATCAGTTCCGTAAATTTAAAACTGATTCAACAATTTGGACATTTTCCTTGTACTGAAATATTTTAGTAAAAATATGGGTAGGTAAACACTACTTTTTCCACTTTATTTATATATTAGTGCATATAAATGGAAGTAAATTAAATATTCTTCCATGTTCGTTTTGTGAAAAACATGCTATGATTATTTGAACTAGATTTTACTGCTTAGCAGTAGAGTTTGCTTTCAGATGAAATGCATTTAACTCCATGTCAGTTTTGTTTTAAGTTGTTCTGCTAGTCTGAAGGCGTAGAGAAACTTTGGGAGGTCTGCAATACGGCATTTTGTTGACTAAATGTTGTGTAAATCTAAACATAGCTCTATTGTTGGAGTGTTGAGACCTGTGTGGGAGGCTCTGCTGCTGAATCTGTGATTATGGTGCGTGAGTTCAGTGAAAACCCCACTTGCAGAGGAGAACCGAGATGGAGATGAAGATACAAGTGGGCAAGAGCTTCTCATAACAAGCATAAACAGCCCCAGAAAGCTTGACCTCGGGCTAGAAACGATGAAAATGGACTCATGAGTCCTTCTCTGTAGATTACTGAACCGCTTTTACACAGTTTGGGAGGTTAGGTGCATACCGGTTATATAATCCTCAAGTTGAGGAGAGACTTTCCACAGCTGTTCTCTCTCGCTGAGCGCAGAGCAGATCCGGTCGAGCGTGTGCTAAAATGTACTTTCTGAAGAAATGTTCCTAGTTTTATTGTGCATGATTAATCAAGGAATGTTTGTATTTAGCATCTTTTATCTTTTATGTTCTTCCTCTGGCATGAATCGCTTATTTTTTAAGATTGAGTCAGTTCCTGCTTGATAAAATCACATAAGTCTTAACCTACGCTTTGGGGTTGGGAAAATATTTTTTAAATTTTATGAAAAGCACAGAAAATTCTGAAAAATGATTATAATTCAAATTAGCTGTTTTGTATCGTAATATTTGTTAACATGTAATTTATTCCTGTAATCAAAGCTGAATTTTCAGCATCATTACTCCAGTCTTCAGTGATCCTTCGGAAATCATTCTAGTATGCTGATTTGCTCCTCAAAAATCATTTTTGATTATTCCTAATGTTGAAAGCAGTTGTGTTACTTCATGTTTTTCTAGAAAAATGCTTGATTTTCTTTTTTCGGAATTCTCTGATGAAAAGAATGTTTAAAATAAACTTAAATTTGAAATAGAATCTTTTGTAACATTTTAAATGTCTTTACTGTTACATATCAATTGATGAACCTCTTCATGTGTGTGTCATCTAAATCTCTTTGGGGTTGGAAAATTGAAAAAAGCATTTATTTTATGAAAATTGCTGTTTTGTATCGTAATACATGTTAAAATGTAATTTATTCCTGTGAACCAATGCTGAATTTTCAGCATCATTACCTCTTCAGTGTCACACGATCCTTCAGAAATCACTCTAATTTGCTGCTTAACAAACATTTCTGATTATTGACGATGTTGAAAACAGTTATGCTGCTTCATGTTTTTGTAAAAAGACAGTGATACGTTTTCTTTTTTTGGAATTCTTTGATAAATAGAATGTTCAAAAAAAAAAAAGCATTCGCACTATTTGAAATGGAATCTTTTGTAACATTTTAAATGTCTTTACTGTTACTTTTGATCAACTGAATGCATCCTTGCTCAATAAAAGTATTCATTTCTCTCCAAAACAGAAACTGCTTGGATGGCAATGATGGCAGTTTTAAATGACACGTTTACAACTTGGGAATTTCCATTTGTAAACAGCTTTCCAGTCTGTGGTCGCGGTGTGTATGTACATCTCTCATATCATAGTCATGCTTTGCATTTACCTTTTTTTTGCGGATTTGTGGCACAGATCTTTTTGTGTGCATTGAAGCATGCAGAACAAATGCTTTTTTTGTTGCATCCAACTTGATTCAGCCTAAAATGTGGTCTTCTAAACATCTTATTTTACAATCTTGTGCAGTTAAAATCTACTTGTTTATACTTGTGCATGGCTAAACAAATCGTTCTTTCTAGGTGAACCTCTTCATGTGTGTGTCATCTAAATCTCTTTTTACTTTTTCACTTTGGGGTTGGAAAAACATGTTAAAAAATGCATTTATTTTATGAAAATAGCTGTTTTGTATCGTAATACATGTTAAAATGTAATTTATTCCTGTGAACCAGTGCTGAATTTTCAGCGTCACTACCTCTTTAGTGTCACATGATCCTTCAGAAATCACTCTAATATGCTAATTTGCTGCTCGACAAACATTTCTGATTATTGCCGATGTTGAAAACAGTTGCGCTGCTTCATGTTTTTGTAAAAAACTGATACATTTATCTTTTTTCAGAATTCTTTTGATGAAAAGAATGTTTAAAAGAAATTTGAATTTGAAATAGAATCTTTTGTAACATTTTAAATGTCTTTACTGTTAGTTCTGACCAATTTAATGCGTCTTTGCTTAATAAAAGTAGGCCTATTCATTTCTTTCCAAAAAAGAAACTGTTTGGATGGCAAAGGTGGCTTTTTTAAATGGCACGTTTGCGGCTTGGGAATCACTATTTGTAAAGCAGCTTCCCAATCTCTGGTCAGCGGTGTGTACTGTGTGTACAGTGTGTACATCTCTCATATCACAGTCATGCAGCCGCAGCCACCAGCGGAGAGGTGAGATGGCCATTTGCTGCGTAATGAAAGGGTTTGGTGGAGCAGCAGGTGTGTGATACGGGCTCTATTCAGGCAGGTCTTTGTGTTTGTGTGTGTGTGTGTGTGGGCAGAGGTTGTGCTGAAGCACCTCAATAGGAGCTTCCACTGCGATGGCCATTTACCCATCAGCCTCGGCTCTCTGTACCCATCTGTCAGCGAGTGCTTTTCTCAGTTCAAGAGACTGCGCTCTTTATCCTGCGGGGCTGTTCTTTTCACTGCTGCTAGATCCCGTCCGCTTGCAGATTACTGCATTTTGAACATTTTGACTAGTCGAGTACTGCATTTACCTTCTTTTTTTTTTGCGGATCTCTGGCACAGATCTTTTTGTGTGCATTTAAGCGTCCAGAACAAATGCTTGTTTTTGCATCCAATTTGATTCAGTCTAAAATGTGGTCTTCTAAACATCTTATTTTACAATCTTGTGCAATCTTGTGCAAGTTTATATTTGTGCATAGCTAAACAAATAATTCTTTCTAGATGAACCTCATCATGTGTGTATCATCTAAATCTCTTTTTGGAGTTGTCAGTCTGATTCTTGGACTGAAAGCCATCATGAGAGCCAAAATGACCGTAACAAATCACAGAATTAAAACAAGGCTCTGTTTGGGCATGTTTGTGTGTGGTCTTGGTTTTCTATCTGTGTGAAATGTCATGCAGTGAAGTTTTAACCTGTTTGCTGTTACATATAAGCCGTCGTTTAATTATAACCATCCCTGTTTCAGATGATCTCAATGATTTGGACAGATTGGATAGATTCGGTCTTGTTTTAGTATTTATATTGCTTTAGTAATTATATTACAAGGTTATTGTTGTTAACTATTAAATATATATATATATATTACTTGAAATAAAATTCATAATTGAAATAAAATATAAAAACTTAAATGTCACCCTGGGACACAAAAACAGTCATCAGTAGCACGGGTATATTTGTAGCAGTAGCCAACAATACAGTGTATGTGTCAAAAATCATTAGGTTATTAAGTAAAGATCATGTTCCATGAAGATATTTTGTAAATTTCCTACCGTAAATGTATCAAAACATAATTTTATGTACATAACAATGTAAGTCTTTTATCTAGTTAACATATCCTTGCTGAATAAAAGTACTAATTTCTTTCCCAAAAAAAAGAATAAATAAATATGTAAATAAAATAGAAAAAAGAAAATAGAAAAAAGAAAATGTAATATTAATAAAAACGATACAAATATATCAGTGATAGGCTACTAAAACACTGATTTATATGCTATTATAGTATTATTACATATTTTGAATTAGCTTTTTTTTATTTTCAGTTGTCATTTTAATTTTAGCTAGAATTTTAGTCATTTTGTTACATGCCATGTTATTTTTATTCTTTTTTTATAATTCTGTTGTTTTTTTTGTTTTAGTAATTCAAATAGTTTTAGTACTTTAAAGTCATCTTGTTTTATTTTAGCGTTTTTTATTTGTATTCTTTTGTTTTTTAGTTTTAGTTTTAGATGCAGCATTCTCAATTTTCATATATATATATATATATATATATATATATTTTTTTTTTTAGTTTTTCATCTAACATGTTTTTTTTTTTTTCAGATTTATTTTAACAAAAACAATTTAAAATAGGTTTAATTTCTTTATAATAATTTTTAATTTCATACTTTATGTGACTCCATATAACCAAAGAAAATTTGTCTTGCTCAGATGTTGCTCTTTTGTGGCTGTTTTTTTAAGTACTGACTTTAAGATTTGACTATTGACGGTGTCTTGGTAAATCTGAGATATTCTTTGTTTAGAAGGAATTTGCTCTCCATTTTTATCTTATATAATCTAATGAGGAGAAAACACTTTAATGTGCATGCAAGTTATCTCTTTGTATTTTTCTTTCAACATTAAAGATTATTGTGTGTACTAGGAATAAGGGACTGTCCCAGGAACAACGTGACGTCTGGTCGCCCAGACATTATTTCATTCTCTAAGGCTTCTCCTAATGTTCCACTTTAAGAGCTGTGATTTATATTTATATATCTCATTTAATTTCAATTCTCTTTTGCTACAGCCCTTTGGCACATGCCATAACTCATCATTATGTGTGCAATAAGTCAGATAAGCAGTTCAATATTTAATATGTTTCCCTCAGATTTGTTTGGATGTTATCTGGGTCTCACGGGTGGATGATTCCGGCTCACACCGCCGCGCTTCCACGCCGCGGCCGACTGCGGGATAATGTTACACGTGTTTATCAACACGGAGGAGATCGTGCTGTTCATCATCCTGGCCTGGCCTGCTCATCCCGATCTGAATTGCAAATTTCGACGGTTAAAATCAATAGACGCAGGGACTGGGATTCACACGCGTGGGCGTGTAATTGGGAAAAACATAAGAGCTGGTATTGCTTCTGACAGGTCATTTATCCCACTTTAGTTAATGGTAAGCATGGCTGGTGTTGGCCGCGGCTGGATTCGGTCATCAAAACTCGGTCTACGAGTTCTCTCGCGCTTTGTTTCTACAGAATAAACACTTTGTAAGTTGCCCTGATATGTTTACCGCCAGGGCGGATCCCTTAGAAAGACTCGTTCAATAGATGCATTCATAAAAGTAAAAATCAAACAAGATTGTTTAATTTTTTGTGGTTGAAGAGTCATGTAGCTCAGCGGTTCACACGGTGAATCATACATTACAAATTACAAATAGAACTCTATAATTTTTAAAATGGGCCTTTTGAATAACTGATCACTTGTTAAAATTGTAAATACTAATATTCTAATGTATATTTACTATACGTAGGATTGTAAGATTTTTAAATGTTTTTGAAAGAAGATTTTTCTGCTCACCAGGGCTTCCATTATTTGATTAAAAATACAATAAAAACAGTAAAATTGTGAAATAATATTACAATTTAAAATAGCTGTTTTCTAATGTAATATATTGTATTACATAATTTATTTCTGTGATGCAAAGCTGAATTTTCAGCACCAATACTCCAGTCTCCTTCAGCAATCATTCTAATATGCAGATTTGAACCATTTCTAGTTATTATCGTTATTGAAAACAGTTGTGTTGCTTCATATTTTTTTTATGGAAACTACCATACATTTTCTTCTGTATTCTTTGATGGATGAATAGAAAGTTCAAACCTTTGAAACCATTTCTAACATTATAAATGCCTTTTACTGTCCCTTTTGATCTATTCAGTGCATCCTTGATGAATAAAAGTTTTATTCATTTAAAAAATATAATAAAAATCGTACTATCCTTAAAGGACTAGTTAAAAAAAAAAAAAACCTTTTGATTTTTTTTCTGTGGAACAGATGTTAAGTTTCATTGCATGGACTAAAAAAGACTTTTTTTTAAACATCTTTTTATGTTCCACAGAAGAAAATAAAGGTTAGCAAAAACACAAAGGCAAGTTAATTGTTTAAAGACATTCTTAATTTGCAAAAAAATAGTTTAAATTGGATAAAATCGATTTGCATTTAAACAAAAGATTATACACCTGTTTACTTGTTTATTTCTTGTTTTTGTATGTTTTTGAAAGAAGTCTCTTCTACTCACCAAGGCTGCAAAAATACAGTAAAAACTGTAAAATTGTGAAATATTATTACAATTTAAAATGGCTGTTTTTCAGTGTAATATATTTTGAAATGTAATTTATTCCTGTGATGCAAAGCTGAATTTTCAGCATCATTACTCCAGTGTTCAATGTCACATGATCCTTCAGAAATCATTCGAATATGCAGATTTGGAACATTTCTGGTTATTATCATTATTGAAAACAGTCGCACTGCTTCATTTTTTTTTTTTTTATGGAAACTGTCATACATTTTCTTCAGGATTCTTTGATGAATAGAAAGTTAAAAAAAGCAGCATTAATTTAAATTAAAACCATTTCTAACATTATAAATGCCTTTTACTGTCCCTTTTGATCTGTTTAATGCATCCTTGAAGAATGAAAGTATTCATTAATTTAAAAAAAAAATCTTAAACAAATCTTACTAACCCCAAAGTTTTGAACAGTAGTGAAGTTTGTCTTTATTATTTATTTTCTTCATTAGACAAAATTGCTTAAAGAACTAGTTAAAAAAATCTGTGGAACAGATGTTAAGTGTAACGGAGCGAGGGAGACGTGAAGCGAGCGGATCCATATGCAAGCTTTTATTGAATAGCAAAGGCAAAGACATGGTCACGAACAGGCAGGGTCGAACAATGGCAGACAGGTACAGCGTAGGCAAGACGTAAGAGTAGTCCGTGAAGCAGGCGAGGGTCGATGAACGGCGAACGTAATCCAAGGGGCTAGGCAAAAGGCTAATTCGAAAAACGAGCGAAAAATCCACAGGGCAGGCGGCGACAAAATGAGGTGACCAGGCGAGAGTGCTGAACTAGGGAACTAGGGAAAGCTAACACAATACACAACACTCCAATCCACAATACGAAACTCCAATACTCGGCGAGTAGCAAAGGGAAGTCTGAGGCTTATATAGCACGTCTAATTGGATACAGGTGTGTGCAAGTAATCAGTGCAATGGATGATGGGGAATGTTAGTGAGATGGTGGCGGGCAGACCGGACCGGATTCATGACATTAAGTTTCATTGTATGAAAAAAAGACATTTTTAAAATATCTTTTTTTTATGTTCCACAGAAGAAGTAAAGGTTTTCAACAACACGAGAGCAAGTAAATTGACAAAATTAAATTTTTCTGTGAACTGTCCCTTTAAGAATCTTTTTGAAGACATTGTAACTTTGCAAAAAAAAAAATAAAAAATTGAAATTGCATTTAAACAAAAGATTTATACACCTATATTTACTTGTTTGTTTCTTGTTTATGAATGATATTTCATAAATGTCTCGTCATTGATTCCAGTCACAGGCGTGTCAGTCACGGTGACATGAATCACCATCGCTGGGGGCAGCAGAGGTGGCGTCCCGTCAGCTGTCAGCTCCAATCCGTGGCAGGACGGTGCTCAAATGTGTGTTAAGCACAGTGTTTGCATGAATGAGAGGAGACAGTCTCGTACAGAGGATGAGGAAGTGCACCACGGGAGGTTCACGCTCACATACTGACATGTTTGCTTTGCGTTAAGATGCTGCGTGTCAGGAATCGTCTCGTGTCTGTCAGTGGGCAGCAGGAGGCTGATTTAAGATGACTTTAAATATCTTGACATCCTGGAGTTTTTGAGGTTTCACTTCCTTCAGGAACAAACCAGATTTGGGCATTTGAACATGAATTATATACACCAGAATGCTGTAGGGCACTTAATGTGTCAGAGGACATTTGTGAAGTTGTCCTTAAAGCAGTTTAGAAAAACAACAAGTGCTTTTTACTCAAGACATCTTGAAGTTGTAGAAGTAAAGCTTTTATGCCTGTTGAATCAGTAGTTTGTCTTAAAAGGTTCCCGTATGGAAATATATGTACTGAAATTTAACCATCAACTGAATGTCTGTCACATCTGGCACCTTAAAGGGACAGTTCACCCAAAAATGAAAATTACCTCATGATTTACTCATTCTCAAACTATCCTAGATGTATATGACTTTCTTCTTTTAGATGAATACAATTGGAGTTATTTTAAAAAATGCCCTGGCTTTTCCAAGCTTTATAATGGCAGTGAATGGGTGTTGAAATTTTGAAGCAAAATAAAGTGTGCCCATCCATCATAGAAAGTACTCCACACAGCTCTGGGGGGTTAATAAAGGCCTTCTGAAGCAAATCGATGCATTTGTGTAAGAAAAATATCCATATTTAAAATGTTATAAACCGTAAACTCTAGCTTCCGCTAATTGTCGTATGCACGTTCACGAAAAAGTGGCGTTCCAGCGGATGACGTAGGATGTAGGCGTAGTGTAAGCTCCGGTGAGTGACGAACGCAGAAGTGCAGAGGAGAGAGCAAAACAATACACCGGTCACAAATTAGAAGTGCAAAACGTGGTTTTGTAAAGAAAAATGACGGATTTTTCGATATATAAGCCAAGAGGAGACTGGTTTTCCTTTGATGTAAACAATACTTGGCTAGTTCGAGACTAGCATATTCTCACCGAAACTTACGCCAAGCCTACGTCCTACGTAAAATATGAATATTTTCACTTTAGAAGACTTTATTAACCTTCCGGAGCCATGTGGAGCACTTTGATGATGGATGGATGCCCTTTATTGGACTTCAAAATCTCAACACCCATTCACTGCCATTATGAAGTTTGGATGAGCCAGGACTTTTTTAATATAACTTTGATTGTATTCGTCTGAAAGAAGACAGTCGTATACACCTAGAATGGCCTGAGGGTGAGCAAATCATGGGGTAATTTTCATTTTTGGGTGAACTGTCCCTTTAAGAAATATACATTGATTATGACAGTCCTCTTATGTTACCGTTTGTGATTTGCACATTTAAAGTCAACAAGCCAAAATTCACCTTATTTGCTTTTAGTCAGCATGAAATGGAAATTCACCTTATTCACCTTTAATAAAATGCATGTTAGTGACCATATTGTGAATGATACATCCATGCATATGCTTCATTTTTAAAAACATAAAAAAAAATGTCAAAATGTAATGTAATTTCAATGTCAGATTTCTCCAATCATTTAGTCCACTTAAACCCGCACTTTTTTTACAATCAACTGCAAGCTCGCATTTAGATTCGCCTCCATCTAGTCAACAACTGATGGACAGATCAAAGCCCAGCCCTTTATTTCTTTTCCGACAGTTCATTATGTTCATACGTTATACATTACAGAAGTAATGATGTCAGTACTTCAGTTACGTCACAAATTTTATTCATGTTCGTATGCTTGTTATTCAAAATAAAAAAGTGTTTCTTCGTAATCTTTTTGCAAACTTGCTTTGCGTCTTAAACAACTTTCTATTCACTACATCTGTCTCATCATAACTTTAATGCATGTGCTTGACTTTATTGTGCATGATGTATGCATGTTATCCAAAATTAAAAAAAATATATTTTTGCACTATATATACTAATATAAGTTGCTCTGCTTCTTAAACAACTTTTCTTTTATTAATTCTGTTATATTGCAACTTTAATGTTAATGTTATATTAAACTTTAACGTTTTTGGTTTTATTGTGCATGATTTACACTTTTTATTTAATTTTGTTTTAAGTTTCTTCATAATCTTTTCACAAACTTGCTCCACTTTTTAAACAACTTTCTGTTTACTTTTTTTCTATATATTGCAACTTTAATACACATTTTTGGTTTTATTGTGCATGATTTACACATTTTATTTCATTTTTTTTTAAGTTTCTTCACAAACTTTCTTCACCTTTTAAGCAACTTTCCTTTTACTACCATTATATTCCAACTTTAATGCTCGTTTTTGGTTTTATTGTGCATGTTTTTTTTTCTTTTAAGTTTCTTCACAAAATTGCTCCACTTTTTAAACAACTTTCCTTTTACTACTTTTGTTATATTGCAACTTTAATGCACATTCTTGGTTTTATTGTGCATGAATTAAGCGTTTTATATAACTTTTTTGTAAGTTTCTTAATAATATTTTTCACAAACTCGCTCTGCTTTTTAAACAACTTTCCTTTTACTACTTTTGTTATATTGCAACATTAATTTACATTTTTGGTTTTATTGTGCATAATTTAAGCTTTTTATATCATTTTTTTGTAAGTTTCTTCATAATCTTTTAACAAACTTGCTCCACTTTTTAAACAACTTTCCTTTTACTACTTCCATTATATTGCAACTTTAATGCATATTCTTGGTTTTATTGTGCATGATTTATACATTTTATTTAAGTTTCTTCACAAACTTTTTTCACCTTTTAAGCAACTTTCCTTTTACTACAATTATATTCCAACTTTAATGCTCGTTTTTGGTTTCATTGTGCATGTTTTTTTTTCTTTTAAGTTTCTTCACAAAATTGCTCCACTTTTTAAACAACTTTCCTTTTACTACTTCCATTATATTGCAACTTTAATGCATATTCTTGGTTTTATCGCATGTTATTTAAATTTTTTTTAAAATGTTTCTTCGTAATATTTTTCGCAAACTTGTTCCACCTCTTAAACAACTTTCCTTTTAATACCAACATCACATTGCAACTTTAAGACACGTTCTTGCTTTTATTGTGCAAGATTTATTCCTTTTTTTAAGTTTCTTCATAATCTTTCAACAAACTTGTGCCACCTTGGTATAGTTGTGCATGATTTATGCATGTCATAAAAAATAAAATAATAATTTCGTATCCTTTTTGTAAACTTGCTCAGCCTCTTAAACAGATTTCCCTTCACTTCTTCCATTACATCATGATTTTAACGCATGTTCTTGGTTTCATTATGTATGATTTATGCAAGGTATTCATAACCAAATTTTACATAATAGTTTTTCGGGCACAATGATGTGTCATGATTTGTGAAAGGTTGCAAAGAGTTTAAGAATAGAAAAGGTCTTAAATCAGAGCAGAATGAAAAGTTTCTTTATCAATATTTTTGCTTGTTTTCCAATAAAAATACCCAAACATCCTTAAATTGAGCAGTGCGATCAGAAGGTGCAGTAAAAGTGGTTGGGAGCAGTGGAAAATGTTTGAGATTATTTAAATTGTATTTTTTGAATGAAAATAACCGATCGTTTTGCTAGATAAGACCCTTCTTCCTCGGCTGGGATCGTTTATAACCGCATTTGGGATCGTTTGAAGCCGCTTTTAAACTGCATTTTGGAAGTTCAAAATCGAGGCACCATAACAGTCCATTATATGGAGAAAAATGTAGAAATGTTTTCCTCAAAAAACAATTTCTTTACGACTGAAGAAAGAAAGACATGAACATCTTGGATGACAAGAGCATGAGTACATTGTATATGTGAATCTTCGTTTTGGGAGTGGACTTCTCCTTTAGCTGTGAAGTGTTCACATTTAGAGACTGTACTGAAGTATTGTGTTCCTTTCAATTTATTCCTTCCATTTCTTTATTTGGTCTTAAAAAGTCTTGAATTTGACCTTCATAAAACCTGCAGAAACCCAGTTATTCGTTGCATGCATGTTTTTGCTTTGACGCTAAAATCCTAGAAAACGCTGGCCATTTCAAAACATCACGTAAGTGAGATTTTTACAGTTATTCCTGTGTTGTTGAGCTTTTCTAATGAGTTGTTTTTGATGGTTATCAGGGTTTTATTGTGCATGTAAATACTTTGAATGAGAAGCAGCGTTTCCTCGCTGAACCCCGGCGTGTTTGGAGCGCGAGGTCATCGGTGCGCACAGATGGTTTATCTTTTTCTTTTCTCTCTGCTCTTTTTCTCGCTCGCTTCCTGCGTTGTTTGCACGTCCTCCTCCGAGTCCTTCGATTTCCCAGCAGCCCCTCTCTGGCCAGCTGGATGTTCTCCAAAACCTGCACCCATCCTGCTGTTTTTAAGTGCCATCTCGTCCTCTTTTTAGCCGTGCGTGAGAGTTATGCCGCAATTATGTTATGTAACGTTTTCAGATACGGTGTTCACGCTCATTTCAAACACGTACATGTGGTACCAATATGGCATGGATACGTACGAAATTGACAGCAGACCGTAACTTACTGCGACTGATTGGCCTGATGTTGTCTAATAAAGTAGAGAGTATCAGCTTTCTAAACTGCGTGTCACTTGTCGGGGCTTAAAGTGGAATTGATTTAGGAGCCTCATCTACAGCTGGCCGCAGAAGCCGATTGTGAATCGAAAGTGATTTTCTGCTTGTGTAACACCGACGGCTGGGCTGACATCTGTCTGCAGCAGGTTCAAGTTGTTGAACCGTCATACAACAGACATCAGAGGAGAGAGCGATAGGCGTCCTGCCAGACGCACGTATATCAGTCTGAGGAGACGAAGGCGGGAGGCGGACGCTTATCTGATAGATGGACAAATGAATGCAGCAGGCGGTGGCTGGGAGCATCAGTGTAATTTCACAAGCTCATCTAAGAACAAGATGCTCTCAGCACACCGAAGACCACCCGGCGATGTCATATCCTGTTTCACCGTGCCTCAGTTTGACATTAGACTCTGATTAAAATAAATCAATGAATAAACAACTGGGGAGATACTAGGAATGAGATTTGTAAGATTCCTCAACGATTCTTTTAGCCTTTTTAAAGAAGTATTTTTTAGAGTAGATAAAACAGTACTATTTTAATGACATTTTAATCATTTGTTTATAGCAAAAGAACTAAAATAAGGGATGGAATTTGTGAGGTTTGAACTTCAGTTTCTTTAGCACTGATTTAGACTCCAATTTAGATTCATCTTTCTGTTAAAACAAAACAACTAAAAAACAACTAAACTAAAACAACAAACAGCTAAACAAAACAAAACTTCAAGCAATCAGTCCGTATAACAATTGGTTTTAAGTAAATGCTATATATTTTTACTAGCTCATAACAGTCATTTGTTGGAATCATTTGATTCACCCAAATAACTTGTTCATAAGAGTCGATTGTTTCATGAATCGGACTGTATTGCTTTCACTGTGTATGTTTGATTCACTAAAATAAAATGATGATTCGGGATTCATCAGTTTTGTAAATCACACTATGTTGGTTGCACTGTATTTGTTTGTTTTTCTTAAAAAGAATCAATAGGTTTTTGATTCGCTATGAAGAACAAACTCATTACAGTCACTTGTTTCAGGAATCAAGCTACATTGGTTTTTCTTTACTGTACTGTATGTGTTTTATTCACTGAAAAGAACTTCATTAGAGTCAATCATTTCATGATTTGGACCGCATTTGATACACTGAAATAAAAACGATGATTCAAGAGTCATCAGTTTTGTGAATCAGACTACATTGGTTGCACTGAATTTCTTTGATTTTCTTAAACAGAATCATTAGGTTGTGCTGTGTGTTTTTGATTCAGTATAAAGAACCGGCTCACAACAGTCATTTGTTTTGGGAATCAAACTACAATGTTTTTTTATGCTCTACTGTATGTGTTTGATTCACTAAAAAGAACTTGTTCGTAAGAGTCAATCATTTCATGATTCGGACTGCATTGTTTGCACTTTGTATGTTTGATTCACTAAAATAAAAACAGTGATTCAAGAGTCATCAATTTTGTGAATCAGACTACATTGCTTGCACTGAATTGCTTTGATTTTCTTAAAAAGAATTGTTAGGTTGCACTGCATATTTTTGATCCACTATAAAGAACTAACTCATAACAGTCATTTGTTTTAGGAATCAAACTACATTGGTCTTTCTGTACTCTACTGCATGTGATCGATTCACTAAAAAGACCTTGTTCATTGTTTCAGGAATCAAACTATTTTTGTCTTTGTATACTATACTGTATGTGTTTGATTCACTAAAAAGAACTTCATAAGAGTCCGTTGTTTCATGATTCGGACTGCATTATTTGCATTGTGTATGTTTGATTCACTAAAATGAAAGCAGTGATTCATGAGTCATCAATTTTGTGAATCAGACTACATTGGTTGCGATGTACGTTTCATTTTCTTAAAAAGAATCATTAGGTAGCACTTTTTTTTTTATTCACTATAAAGAACAAACTCGTAACAGTCACTTGTTTTAGGAATCAAACTACATTGGTTTTTCTATGCTGTACTCTATATGTTTGATTCACTAAAAAGAACTTGTTCATAGGAGTCGTTTGTTCCATGAGTCAGACTGGATTGTTTGGACTGTGTGTGTTTGATTTTCTTAAAAAGAATCAGTAGGTTGCACTGTATGTTTTTGATTCACTATAATGAATTGACTCAACCAAACAACATTGATCTTTCTACACTGTGTGTGTTTGATTAACTAAGAAGAACTTGTTCATAAAAGTCAGACAATTTCACTTTTCACAGATTCACAGTTTCAGGAATCAAGTTACATTGGTCTTTCTTTACTGTACTGTATGTGTTTTATTCACTGAAAAGAACTTCATTAGAGTCAGTTGGACCGCATTGTTTGCAGTTTGTACGTTTGATTCACTAAAATGATGATTCAGGACAATGATTCAGGAGTCATCAATTTTGTGAATCAGACTACATTGGTTGCACTGTATATGTTTGATTTCCTTAAAAAGAATCATTAGGTATACTGTATGTTTTTGATTCACTATAAAGAATTGACCCATGATAGTCATTTGTTTTAGGAATCAAACAACACTGGTCTTTCTATACTCTACTGCATGTGGTTGATTCACCAAAAAGAACTCGTTCATAAGAGTAAATCATTTCATGATTTTAAATAAATATATTGTTTGCACTGTATATGTTTGATTCACTAAAATAAATGCAATGATTCATGAGTCATTAGCAAAACTCTGAATGTGCATGTTTAACTAACTGTTGTCATATGAACAAGTAACTTTTAATCTACTCAATCTTCCCAATGCTGATCTGTCGCTCAAGCGAGATGCATAACAACACAGCTGTTGTAATTTCAGCAGACCTTTCTGAGTGTATAATTTTGATTTGGGTTCCCGTGAAATCCTCCGTGGAGTTTGTTTTCCCCTCCTCTTTGCCCGCTGCGTTGATTGAAGAGCGTGTGTGTGAAAATCGTTGGCCTTTAACGTGTTCCAGACTGCGCGTTCGCTCCCTAACCACAAGTCGTGTTTCTGGTGAAACCGCCGGGGGCGACGTTTTTATCACGGCGTCCGATGGGTAAAAGAGTTGACATTCAGCGCTCCGCTGGGGTGAATGAGGCTAATAAAACTGCTTTTCCGTTCTCTCCTCTCCTCAGATGGACCCGGTTCAGAAAGCTGTTTTGCATCACACGTTCAGCGCTTCGGCCTCCTCTAAAAGGAAAGCTGTCTCGTGCGGCGTGTGCCAGCTGAGGTTTAACTCGCAGGTGAGTTTTCTTCACCGTGACCCTGATATTCCCGTCTGAATCTGACGTGGAAAAGTCAAATGTAATTATCCGACGCAGTCAGGGTAACATAATAAAGCATTCATACATTACTTTGATTTTTAGTAAGATTATTAGTTGCATCTGCATTGCATTGGTTTATGAAACCTAATGCAGTTTTCAAAAACAAAACTTCTGGCATTATTTACTCACTAAGCATGATGCATGATAAATAAAAAAAGTAGGTCAAATGCTCAATATGATTCTGATTCTTTTTAGTGCAGTTATAAAGTACATTTTGCTTACAAGAAATGCATTTTCTCTCACTGCTAATCCTGTAAATTGTACAGTACAGTGTTTTGGATTGATTCAAACCATTAACCTTTCTTTCGTTAACAAGCCCATGCCTAAGAATCATTTGTTTTGAGAATCATCTATATTGGATGTGGTTTCATGTGATTCACTAAAAAGAACCTGCTCATTAGAGTCATTTCTTTGTGAATC
>JAHKKF010519189.1:0-17379 GCA_019740295.1 Labeo calbasu | reverse complement strand
ACCAGCAGATGACATTGCACCCCAAATCATCACTGACTGTGGAAACTTAACACTGGACTTCAAGCAACTTGGGCTATGAGCTTCTCCACTCTTCCTCCGGACTCTAGGACCTTGATTTCCAAATGAAATACAAAACTTGCTCGCATCTGAAAAGTGGTTTTTGGACCACTGGGCAACAGTCCATTTCTTCTTCTCCTTAGCCCAGGTAAGACGCTCTGACGTTGTCTGTGGTTCAGAAGTGGCTTAACACGAGGAATACGACAACTGTAGCCAAATTCCTTGACACGTCTGTGTGTGGTGGCTCTTGTGAAGAGTGGTGTGGTCCATTCCTTGTGAAGTTCACCCAAATTCTTGAATCGATTTTGCTTGACAAGCCTCTCAAGGCTGCGGTTCTCTCGGTTGGTTGTGCATCTTTTTCTTCCACACTTTTTCTTTCCACTCAACTTTCTGTTAACATGCTTGGATACAGCACTCTGTGAACAGTCAGCTTCTTTGGCAATGAATGTTTGTGGCTTACCCTCCTTGTGAAGGGTGTCAATGATTATCTTCTGGACAACTGCCAGATCAGCAGTCTTCCCCATGATTGTGTAGCCTGGTGAACCAAACTGAGACCATTTTGAAGGTTCAGGAAACCTTTGCAGGTGTTTTGAGTTGATTAGCTGATTGGCATGTCACCATATTCTAATTTGTTGAGATTGGTCACATTTAAATTTTTTGTTAACTGTAAGCCAAAATCATCACAATTAAAAGAACCAAAGACTTAAACTACTTCAGACTGTGTGCACTGAATTTATTTAATACATTAACACATACTTTCACAATTTGAGTTGAATTACTAAAATAAATGAACTTTTCCACAACATTCTAATTTATTGAGATACACCTGTACTTGTTTAGACTTTAAATATGTGGTTTGTTAATAAACGTCTATCTGAAAATCTGCTTCAATCAGATCCCAGAGGGTTAAATCTATACCTAAAATAAATGAATCAAAAATATAATACAGATTGTTAAAATATATTTATACAAACGTTTCTGGCCCTTCAATCTGATTGGCTGAGAGAAGTGCGATATTCTAGTGATATCAGCACCCCTCCCCGTTTTACCACGCCCAAATCCAACACAACTTCATAAATAATAATTTTGTGTCACGGAATGTAGTTTTAAGAGTTTTTTAGGTGATAATGTATTTGTTTAGAATTCAAATATGTGGTTTGTTTAGGAGATGTGAGCTCATACTTGTAAGCGTAAATATAAAACCATCACAAAATAAATCAAAGTAAATGACAAAGATTTAAATAACTGGGTTACTATATTTTATACCTTGACATGAGATATGTTGGATGTGATGTTGTTTTTTTCCCTCTAAATGTCATATTAAGATAAGTCTTTACCATTGAGCAGCATTAGGAAGCTTAGAACTACAAGCCCACAGAAATACAGCTGACTGTTAGATTTCCCAAACAATGCAGTGTCATCAGAAGTGAGCAATGTCTGCCCAGAAGGGTTCCGACACCAGAGCTAATAATAAGGAAAACACGTGGTACCTGATACAGGCAGCGGGAAATGACAGCGAGAGTTTGTGACAGAGAGCATTTGTCTGCGAGCGTGAGAAAAATAACGTGTGTGCGCGCATCAGCGTGTGTGAGAGAATGTGTTGTGTGACGCTGCATTTCCGTGCAGACATGGAAGGCCCTTTTGTTCAGCCAATGCGAGCGTGAGCAGGATGGCCGTCTCTCTCCCCAGGCTCAGATTAGTCTCAGCTATCTAACACAACAGATACTTTGTAAATCCAGTCGCTCCTTAGCCGTTACTGGAAAGCTCATCATTTGCGGCTCTCCGCATCCCATCCTTCCTCTTGCCTTCTCACCTTCGATTCTTAGTCTCCCCCTTTGAGTTTGAGAGTAGATTTAATAAAAAAAAAGTGAGGAGAACGACTGTTTAAGCCATCTCTGGTGCTCTGACATTAAGCAGTGCAGTCTGCGGAGCTCGGCCCAGCGGCCCCTCTAATCTGGGCTGATTTATGAAGGGCTCTTCCTGCGTCTGCGCTGGTGGGGAGGGCCTCAGATCCTGGAGACAGCCTGGCGTCCCCTGCTACGGACACTCCACATGCACGCTATACCCTGCCCTCCAGCCAGTCCTACACCGGGACGTCTCTCACACACACAAACACGCACACAGAGTCTCAGTAGTGTGTATACATGCTGTGTTTGTATCACATAATCATAGACAGATGACGATTATGATCCAGTTGTAAACTTCAGGATGAAGCGGTGTACACACTCGCACAATTTCTCCAAAATACAACCACCCACCCTCCGAAACACACTCACGCTTGGAGCAAACAACAAAGGCCGAGCCGGCGTCTGTGACTAGCTGTTAAATCGCCCACTTCTTCTAACACCGGATGAACTTTGCAGTCTAGAAATGGAGAAAATGATGCAAATATTTTACATAGACACACATTCTCTGTCTGCTGATAATTGTTACTCCCACGTCAGAGGGGAGAGGAGACACAAATTGGCCGCTGACGGGCGGTTCTGGTCATTCGTTTTGAAGAGATTGTGAAATATAGCTTGATGAATGTGAGAAGGATGTGCTATCTGCTTGCTTTCCTGCTGGCTGTGGCACTGCACGATATGGCAAATCCCATTCATCCCCATTCATCAGAACGAGCAGAGACATCTTAATGCAACCCAGCGTCATTCATGAACTCTGGAGCCCTTCTCTCTAAGCCATGTCTGCCATGAGAAAACAACCAAATATGTATAGTATGAAAGAAAAAAAAAACAAAAACATATTTTACATCTTGCTTTAGGCATGTATGTGATGTAATCTTGGCTGGTGACTATGAATTTGAATAACAACACACTACACACTTTGGTCGTTCACATGTGGCAGCAATGTGTGGGTTAATGTGTTTTAATTTGTGGGTTGTTTTATTTTATAATAACAGTTTAAAAAAAAAAAGGAAATCTAAATTTTAGTAATTATTTTATATTTTAATTTGATAAAAAATGTATAAGTATTTTATAATTACAGTTTAAAGAAAAAAGGCAAAAATATAAATAAAAAAGTAAAAAAAACAAAAAAACAATGTAATGTAATAATAAATATTATATATACACGCGCACACACACATATATATATAAATTACAAAATAAATTACATTTAATATCAATATGAAAGTTGTAATTATTTACATTTAAATTTTATTTATTTCTAATTATTTTATAATTACAATTTAGAAAACGTCACCATATTTATATAAATATATATATATATATATATACAAAATTAATCACATTTAACAAAATATATATAATATTACAAATTCTCTTATATTGTATTAATAATGTATAATTATTTTTAATACAATTGTAAATTAATAAAAAATAAAATATTATAAGATCTCTCTCTATGTCTCCCTCTCTCTCTTTCTCTCGCTCTCTCTCTCTCTCAATATATATATATATATATATATAAAAATTACAAAATAAATTACACTTAATATAAATATAATATTAGTAATAATTTTATATTTTATTAATAATTTATAATTATTTCATAATAACAGCTTAAAGAAATAAAATGAAATAAATCTACAATAAAATTAAGTAATACAATTTGTACGAGAAAATAATAATTCAAACGTAATAATTAATTTAAATAAATTAAAATTAATTTTAAATGCTAAATACAATTAAGAACTACTAGGGGGAAAAAACAAACAAAAACAAATGAATCTGTGTCTAAGTCAGTCTAATCCAGATAATCATAGTGAAATTACTGTAAATTGGATGGCCGAAACATAATTTAACCATACTTTATTATATAACATACTTTGTTGTGGCAATAACAAATCTCAAAAGGGGGGGCCTAAATGCTACCTTCCAATGCCTGCACCATTAAACCAGAAGAGTCATTATTCAGGTAGGAAGTTACCTATAAACATGTTGGATATAAACAAACCTTCTGTAGACTGAGTCTTTATCATCATTTCCAACACCATCCTTTTAACTGCAAACATGCTGACTCAAAATGTCTCGGGGTTTGAAACACCAGCACTACACTAACCAGGTGTGAAAACACTCTTATCTTGTTTTGACTCTGAGAGCCAGCACACACCTTAACAATGAAAGCAGTACATTAACACCGAAACTCTAGTCCATCGGCTTTGCTTTTAATGAGGATTGGAGCCATTCGTCTCCATTAGGTCGGTGTGTCCGAGCGGCAACAGCCATTATCCCCTCAAACTTGTCTAAACACACGTGCTGACTGGCCTCACAAGCATCGATCCTCCGCACACACATACACCTCTTACTGGAAGGCCGGGCAGAAGACCGGCCAGGATTGGACTGGTCAATATCACTTACGCCGGGAACCTCAGAAAGGAGCTTCCACTTCTGTGGGCAAACACTCGCTTTATTTGGGAGCATTTGCGCACATTAGCGCTGACGTTTGTTTGAATTAACAACTGGGAGCTGTTACGAGAGCACCTTTCAACAGACTGGAAAGCTTGACTTGCACTTTAAACACCACAAATTGGTGCTACGCCATATTTTTAATAGCAAAGCTTGGGTCAGTGTTATAAAACATTGCTGAAATTAAGAATTAATGTGGTATATTCTGTCTTTGATGAAGCGCCAGAGTACCTGCGAGTGATTTAGGATGACTAACGTGGGATAGCGTGAGCAAGGGAGGGCAACAAAAGGAAGAAAAACATTGTTGTAACCAACAGGTTGCCTCTGCGCGCATCTGGCCGTCTTGAAGAGACAGAAGGGGATATCCTACAGGTTGCCCCTGCTGTGTTTTAATTGCTTCTGAGGGGAACTGCAGCCTGATTCAGCTTTTAAAATGAAATTGGCGTCATAATAAAGCAGAAATCATGGCGCGGGAGTTCAGACAGAGTTCAGCACTGAGCTTCGCTCCCAAGTACAGAGCGCGCAAAAGCCCCATCATCCTCCGCCTCTCAGCGTGGGGGCCAAAAGAAAATGGATAGTATCTGTCTCTCTGACAGAGAAGAGTTACTGTGTGAAAATGGCGTGTTTTATCAGACTCTCTGGTTCTCAGAGCCGGGCGAGCGGCTGGAGAGAGGGAGGCCTCGAGTTCAGCCAGAGAGACTAATTTTAACCTGCCACTGTCAGCCGGGCCCTGCCGGGTCGGTGGGAAGTTGTGGAGGGGGCCTGACCCGCGGCAGGAAGAGAGCCTATCGACTCCGAGTGTCTCTCTGTCCGAGGCTCCCGCGGGAAGAGCAGCCTGGCAGGACACTGCGCCTCGCGTTCCCACCCCTCCACACGGCCCTGCCTGGCCTTTGCTGCTCGGCAGAGCCATTGGTTCCCAGGCCTGTACCCTATTTTCCAGCTCACCCTTTCTCCCATCAACCCAGCCTGGTTTTTCCCAGAGCTGTTGCCCTTACTATTCAAAGGCAATGACAATATCACAATACACAATTCAATTTCAAATTAAACGGTGAACCTTACAACTAGGTACATTACGACACATTAAATAAATGTTAAATTAACCGTCTTATTAAACTCATTTGCGTAAATCGACTGTAAATGTTGCACTGTACTGTATATTTTAATTTACTTAAAGTATTTGTTCATGAATTGGACTACACTGGTTGCGCTGCAGGTTGATTCACTAAAACGAACCAGTTCATAAGAGTCACTTACGCATGAATCAGACTACAATGTTTTGAGTTGAAGGTTGACTCACTAAAAAAAAAAAAAAAGTTTATATGAGTCACTTGTGTGAATCGGACTGCATAGGTTGCGCTGTACTGTAGGTTACTAAAAAGAACCAGCTCATGGGACCCATTTGTTCATGAATCAGATTATACTGGTTAAACTGTAGATTGATTCACTAAATGTAATCGGTTCATAAGAGTCATTTGCGTCAGAATCAGAATACTGATTGAGCAGTAGGCCGACTAAAGAAATCATTTACAGGAGTCATTTGTGTGAATCAGACTATTTAGGCTGCACTGTACTGCAGGTTTTAACTTTACTAAAAAGAACCAGTTCATTAGCACCATTTGTTAATTAATCAGACTAGGTGAAACGGTTAAACAGTATGTTTAACTCAAGTCATTTGTGTGAATCAGACTATACAGGTTGCACTGTACTCTAGGTTACTAAAAAGAACCAGCTCATGGGACCCATTTGTTCATGAATCAGATTATACTGGTTAAACTGTAGGTTGATTCACTAAAAGTAATCGGTTCATAAGAGTCATTTGCGTGAATCAGAATACTCACTGAGCAGTAGGCTGATTAAACAAAATGGTTTACAGGAGCCATTTGTGTGAATCAGACTACACAGATTGCGCTGTACTTTTAATTTACTAAAAATAACCAGTTCATAAGTGCCATTTGTTTATGAACTAGACTGCAATGTTTGCTGTTAGTTTTGAATCACTAAAAATAACCTGCTTATAAGAACCATTTGTGTGAATCAGACTATGCTTGGCACGCTGTATTGCACTACTACATTATTCCGCGGTACACATCCTTTTTATCTTATTAAATTCAAATCAATCTGCAAAAATATGATTTGGGTAATATGAATCAGGTAAAGTCTTCAGTTCTGATGGTTTCTTTGGTGTGGGGCTGTAGATTCAGCATATGTAGCTGTGCAAGAAACAAGGCATAAAACAAAAGATCAATCTTTGGATTTTAAGAATCACAATTGAGATGACTCAAATGAAGAATGAGATTGTTAATAATCAGACAATCAATATTACTACCCAGTCCTAAAAGTAAGGTGGCTGTAGCTCTCAGTCCAGCGCATATCAGGACATCAACTGCGGACCTCTCAGCCACAGGCTTCGCCCCACTACACACTCTGCGGCATCATCCCTCTGATCGAATCACTTTAATGAGCCATCTACAGGAGACGTCCAGCCTAGCCGCCTGAGTACAGGTGCGTTGACAGCCGGCGTCTCCTCTAGTGCAGTCCAGCGCTCGTGTGTGTGCGCTAATTACAAAGCGTGACACCTTGAGTGAGGAAACAGTGTTGATTGAACCTTGTGATATACCGAGGGTGTTCATGTGAGAGGACTAGAGGAGACAACTCAAGCGCAGTGCCACACACCGGTGGGCCGAGGTGTCACAAACACTTTCTTTCCTTTAATAAGGGCTACATTCATGCCAGCGGCACACAAGGAGGGGTGAAGACAGATTATACAGGGAAGGCAAAGTGCAAAGAGTCAAGACTGTAAATACGACTACGTCGAGTATCTGGGCAATGGAGAAAATTCTGAGGAAAAAAAGGTTGAGCATCCCGGCCCTGGAGAGGATTCTAAGAAAAAAGGTCACGTAAAGCCTCATGCTCCTGTTAATCAGATGAGGCGGCAGCTCTGACACACTCTGGAGAGTGTATGTGTGAGTACATGCGTGTATGAGCGTGTGTGGTCGAGGGTGTCACTCTGTGCCTCTCATCACAAGTCTACTCTGTGATGGTTTCTGATGGCCTGCCAGGCCAAGACACAGGCCCTTCTGGTGGAGGCAACAGCGGTGTGTGTGTCAGGGGTGGCCTTAATTCCATTCATAGCTGAACTGATGGAACATGAAAAGTGTAAACTCTATCCCATACCTCCGATCAACAACATACAGACACACTCCAGCAGAGACCCACTAACTGGAAGTGCACAGCAGCTGTTGGAGTTTGTCTTAAGTGCAGAAACCCACTCAAGCCCTGAAGTTACACATTAAAAAAGACCTTCAAAGCTCACCACGAGGCCAGTGCTAGAGCCATATGGAGACTACATAAACAGAAAGCTCGAATACATGAAAGAAGCATTCGAGGATGCAGATAAGCGCACAATGATACAATGCAGACTGGCTTTATTTACAAAATGGCAGTGGATAAAGATCCTTTCTTTCTTTTCAAATATATGAGATCTCCAGCTCAGTCCAAGAGAGACAGGGCGTTTCTTCGACTATGGACACTTTTGGCCCTGTCGATACTCTCTTAAAACACACATTTCCTTGTATTTCTGAAAGCAAGGGAAATTCTCACCACAGTGTCATTTGTACAACATCTCAAAGGATGTACTGTGTTTAAATACAATGGAAACAACATTAACATTTTGGTACAAAAAGGCCTTTGACTTTCTAAGTCTAATTACATAGACAGCATTTTAGGTAGGGCCCTATGATTTCCACAACGCGGAAAATGAGACGGAATGGCGGAATCCAATCATTAAAATGGAATTTACTTTATAATGCGGAATGTCAAGAAATTTGTTGAATTTTGAAAGAATAAATCAGAACTAGGTCAGTACACTTAATGCATGTCTGTGAAATATTAGGTCGCAAAAATATTTAAATATAAAGCCTGGATGTTCTGCTTGTCTGTGTGTAAATGAATGGCGCAGATGCACGGTCTCGTCTACTACAAGCAAACTTCACAGCAACCCGTCAAAATAAAAATTTGGTTTACCTTAAAGAAACTGTAACAGAAATATAATACTTAACGTAATAATAGTAAAACATTAAAACATTATATTTTAAGGAATACTTACCCGGAACATTTATTTACTAGAATTATTTATCAGAAAAATGTAAATACACAACACAATATTTCTGGGAAAAAAAATAAATAAAATAAAATAAATAAATACATTTTTTAAATAAAATCAATTAATTAGAGATGCTTTTAATTATTACAATTTCAGGAAATGATTAAAATGAAGGCACAAAAAAATAAATGGGAAAAAAAAAACTAAATTTGGTAAAAATAAAACTGAATTTGCGAAAAAAATAAAATGCATTTCAAAGGGCCTTCAAAATGTTATTTTTGTTCAACTTTTAATAAATTGCTGCTACATTGTGTACGCTTCAGAATTTTGATTAATTAAACATGCTTTTGATTAACATTTCTTAATTTAACCATTAGAGTGTAGAAAAATTAAAATGCGAAAATAAAAATGGAATCCAGAAAATTTGAGAAAAAAAAACAAACAAAAAAAACAATTTGGAACAAAATTAAACAGAATTTGGGATTAAATAAAACTATTTCATAGGGCCCTATTTAGGTATTCTAACTGCAATCATATAGAATTCTGTTACAATAATATAGAATAGAATTTGGCCACAATTACAGCTTATTTATTTTAATAATTATTTTATTAAAAATAGTGATATTTACCTTAATTTCTTTTTGCTTTCTTTATGCTGTTACACTGTTGTCTTTTTGGTAACCTAGTACACTAACTTTCAAACAAATTAATACATAAATGAACAATAAATAAATGAACATAAATAAATTATTAAGTAAATACTAAGTAGGGACGAAATTGTTCTGTGTGGTGGAATCTTTTAAACAATAAAATATTTAACATTTAAATTGTTTAGCTTATTATAGTTTAAAACAATTTCAAAGATGGATTTGAATAGGCGTCTTTAGGGGTAAATGTGATCCTGGACCACAAAACCAGTCGTAAGGGTCAATTTTTTGAAATTGAGATTTATACATCATCTAATAAAACAATATTTGGCTGAGAAACAACTATTTGAAAATCTGGAATTTGAGGGTGCACAAAAATCTAAATATTGAAAAAAAATCACCTTTAAAGTTGTCCAAGTTAAGTTCTTAGCAATGCATACTGCTAACCAAAAATTAAGTTTTGATATATTTACGGTAGGAAATTTGCCATATTTTTTTCTGAGAGTATAATGCCGCAAAAGTTGAAGAAACAACCTTAGACGAATGTGTTGGTCTATATACTGTGCCAGCGTTGACAGCTGGGGTTTACTTTTTGGAGTTTGTACCTCAGAAACCATCGGATGAAGCATGGTGGTCCCTCTGTCATCATTTGCCCATGACCAGCTGATTAAAGCAAAGGAGGCCCCAGTGGGCAACATAACCATTAGTGTACCTCTGATGCTTGGGGAGGGGATGTTAGAGCTTGGTGTGATTTATTCAGGGTGTCACTCATGTCTAGATGTGAGGAATGGAGAGTCCTGACCCCTGCAGGACAGGCCTAAATGTGGCAGAGAATGAGGCCCACGCCGATGTTTGGTTCCCATGCGATCTTATTTACCCAGTGCTATTTTGGAAGTGCTTCGTGCCCCTTGAGCATAGCGCAGCCTGCCTCCTCTCTTCCCCTCCAGAGCCTCGGGTTATGTGAAAAGCCGGGGAGGAAAGAGGAGTGCCAAGCCGACCAATGTAGCCCTCCAGGCCTCTCCTACGTCAGAGTTACTCTCCGCAGGCTGTGTGGCCGACAAGAGGAGGTGAGGGGTATTCTGAAACTCAGGGCCAAGGCTTGCACGTCTATTTCCTGACCTGGCAGTCATTCACAGGGACCCTGCTAAGATCTATTTCCTATATACACCGGCTTTATATAACAATCTTACCGCATTGCCTTCCTCAGCACTCTGGTTGTCCAAATGTGTGACGCATCTAAATGCATTGCGAGTAGGGTTGGAAAGAGAGTTCCACTTTAAAAAGCCGAAGGACATTTGGTCCTGTTAACAGTTCTAACATATGCATTATTTTGTCTATTCAGTGACGCTGCTACATCACTAGTGTGGTCCAATTCAAATAAATCCTATGCGATTGGTTCTTTTTAGGCAATCAAAAACATACAGTGCAAACTGTGTCATCTGATTCAAATGACTCGTATGAGATGGTTCTTTTTACTGATTCATAAACATATGACGCAACCAGTCCACTGAGTCAAATGACTCCTCTGAGATGGTTCTTTTAACTGATTCAAAAACACACAACACAACCAGTCTACTCTGATTCAAATGAGTCTTATGATTTGGTTCTTTTCAGTATATCTAATACAAACAGAGCAATCTGTGTTGTCTGATTCAAATGACTCGTATGATATGGTTCTTTTTACTGATTCATAAACATATGAAGCAACCGGTCTATTCTGATTCAAATGACTCTTATGAGATGATTCTTCTCAGTGAATAAAATACATACAGGACAAACTGTGCTGTCTGATTTAAATGACTCGTATGACATGGTTCTTTTCACTGATTCATAAACATACGAAGCAACCAGTCTATTCTGAATCAAATGACTCTAATGGGATAATTCTTCTCAGTGAATCAAATACAAACAGAGCAATCTGTGTTGTCTGATTCAAATGACTCGTATGAGATGGTTCTTTTACTGATTGACGCAACCAGTCTACTGAGTCAAATGACTCCTCCGAGATGGTTCTTTTTACTGATTCAAAAACGCACAACACAACCAGTCTACTCTAGTTCAAATGAGTCTTATGATTTGGTTCTTTTCAGTGAATCTAATACAAACAGTGCAAACGGTGTTGTCTGATTCAAATGACTCGTATGAGATGGTTCTTTTGACTGATTCATAAACATACGACGCAACCAGTCTACTCGGATTCAAATGAGTCTTATGAGTTGGTTCTTTTTAGTGAATCAAAAACAAACAATGCAAACTGTGTAGTCTGCTTCAAATGATTTTAATGAGATGGTTCCTTTTACTGATTCAAAAGCACATGACGCAATCAGTCTACTCTGATTCAAAAACAAAAGCGAATCAAAAACAAAAAACAGCCAGGCTACTCTGATTCAAATGACTGATTAAAATGGTTCTTTTCAGCAAATCAAACACATACAGTGGAAACCGTGTGGTCTGATTCAAATGACTCTTATGAGCTGGTTCTTTTTACTGATTCAAAAAAACAACACAAGCAATGTATTCTGATTCAAGTGACTCTTATGAGCTAGTGCTTTTAGTGAATCAAACACATACAGTACAACCACTGTAGCCTGATTAAAACCACTCCTATGAGATGGTTCATTTTAATGAATCAAAAACATGAAATGCACCTAGTATAATCTGATTAAGCTGATTCTTAATAGGGAATAAAAAGGGAAGGGGGGAAAACAACATCCCCTCTCTCATTCCTAAAGAAGATTTTATTTCCTTGAACCTTTCTCACCCTCATCTTCTCCTTTTCTTCTGTAATCTGTGTTTGGTGCCCATCAGTAACTGACACTGAAACAATGCATTATAAACGAGTGCTAATCTGCACCAGAAGACAGTAGATGAAAGGGCTAAAGTTTTACTGTGTGAGCGCTTAGCAAATTGGAGCCTTTTTACTTCCATCTAGACCTAAAAAGTCCACTACTCTGCTTTTTTTTCCCCCCTCCTTGCTGTCAGTGCATCTTTTCTGGTGACTCTGATATCTTGAGGAGTTGCATGTTGCTTCCTGATCAAAGCACTCCACAATCTTCTTTGCTAATTGCACAATTATCTCCAGAGTGCCTCGAACGGCAAAGCCCCTTTACAGGACTGCATCTAATGGCAGCAGCTATCAAAGCGCAGCTCTTGTTTTCTGATGTATGGCCACAGGCTTGGCTTTTAAGGGAAGCGCAGCCTTTAAAGGATGTCTCTGTTTTACAGAGGCTGCAAGGTTAAACCCCTCTAAATAATCTGGACAAATGGAGCTAGTTAGGTGGTCTACATGTCCACGCGTACAGAAAAAGAGGGGGAAACATGTCGGGAAGTGGAAAAAGGATGCGAGTCGAGTGACGGACAGTATTGGCTCATTATCTGTATGTCAACGAGAAGCCTGTACGCTTGATTAAACAAAGCATTTCTATATAATAAAGCAATGAAACCGTGAGCAGATAATAAATGCACTAAACTAATGTTAATCTTGTCAATAAAATAATTTTAAAGAAAAATTAACTAAGGGTTTTCTTGATTTCGTTAACACAAATGAAGAGGCAATGGGCAATTGTTATATGAACATTAAAAAATATTATACAAATATTTGTCTGCACAATACAGATGCACTGTAAAATGTTCAAAATGCTGAATTTCAATATATTAAATATTTTATTATTTGGTTTAACTTTGAAATCTCTTAACTAAATTTAATTTTCATTGATCAAAATTAGACGTCAACTTGGTCAGTGAAATTAAAAATGTATTAAAAGCTGTATGACCTGTAGTTTTTACAGATTCAAAAATACATGACCTAACCATTCTACTCTGATTCAAATGACTCCAATGAGATTCTTTTCGGTGAATCAACAATATACAGTGCAAACTGTGCATTCTGATTAAAGTGATTAAAGTTTTATGAGCTGGTTCTTTTAGTGAACCAAACACAGTACAAACACTGTAGTTTGATTCAAATGATTCTCATGAGATGGTTCTTTTCACTGATTCAAAAAGGTATGACACAACCAGTCTACTCAGATTCAAATGACTCCCACTAGATGGTTCGTTTTAGTGAATCAAAAACATACATTGCAAACTGTGTAGTCTGATTCAAATGACTCTTATGAGATTATTCTTTTTACAGAATCAAAAACACGACACAACCAATCTACTGTGATTCAAATGACTCCTATGAGATGGTTCTGTTTACTGATTCAAAAACACATTATCCAACCAGTCCACTCTGATTCAAATGACTCCTGTGGGATGGTTCTTTTCAGCAAATCAACAATATACAATACAAACTGTGCATTCTGATTAAAGTGACTCTTATGAGCTGGTTCTTTTAGTGAATCAAACACATACAGTACAACCACTGTAGTTTGACTCAAATGATTCTTATGAGATGGTTCTTTTTGGTGAATCAACAAACATACAGTGCAAACTGTTTAGTCTGATTCAAATGACTCTTATGAGATGGTTCTTTTTACTGATTCAAGAACACATGACGCAACCAATCTACTCTGATTCAAATGACTTCTATGAGATGGTTCTTTTTAATGAATCAAAAACATACCGTACAGTGCAAACCGTGTAGTCTGATTTAATCGACTCTTATGAGTTGATTCTTTTTACAGATTCAAAAACACAGAATGCAACTACTATCCTCTGATTCAAATGACTCCTATGAGATGATTCTTTTCAGTGAATCCACATGCATAAAGTGCAAACTGTGTAGTCTGATTCAAATGACTCCTACTAGATGGTTCTTTTCAGTGAATCAACAACATACAGTGCAAACTGTGTAGTCTGATTCAGTATGTAAAAGTAAAATTTAAAATGTATTAAAAGTTCTATAAATTGTAGTAAAACAGCTTAAAATAAATTACATTATATAACTATTTTCTAAAGACATAAAAAAACAAACAAAAAACAAAAAATACTGTATGTGTAAAAATGAACACTGCACTAAACTGATCAATACTATCATTCAACTCCAGACTTTAAGTCTATTGAATGAGACTCTTTCCATTAAGGTTAGAAGCTGGATGAAATATAATTCTAGGAATACGAAACCTTTCCAAACAGCATGAGACCAGTTGTGAATGCAAGTGCAGATGACACTGAAGAGGCAGGCAGACTTCCTCCTCTTCACAGCCTCAAGGACAAGAGCAGCCGTCTGATGTAACACACGCCAAAGAGTTCATCAGCATCCAGAACATCTGTCTTGTCAAAACACTCTCAGTGCTGATGTGTAGCCTCTAAAACACAAGAGCAGCCATTCCTACTTTGGCAACATGCGGCTAAGTAGTGCACATAGGCCTCAAATCTCACATCAAACGGTAAAACCGGTCAAAGTAAACGGATATGAGACAGTTCGTTCTGCTGTGAATCCACAGCTAATTGTCTCAAGGTCCGGAGAAAAGCTAAAGCCAAGCACTGGAGCCAGCAAGAAGGTCCCACACACGCACTGTGACCCCTCGGATTTGTCACACTAATTTAGACCGTCTGCAGGGGATTTAATAGGTGAGTCTTAATTGTGAGGCAAGGTAACAGCCAGCTGGCCTTTGGCTGAGAGGAAAAGAACGAAGGCGCCTGATTCGGAGCCACATACCCCCTCTTGTCCATCTAATACCTTTATAATAAGCTTTCAGGGAAACAATGACACATTTTAATCTCCACGCACTTCTTTTGTCTTCTCAAACGGCCTCTGTTATAAGCATAACAGAGCAGAAAAACCGTAATCCTTTTCATCCTCGTGCGGTTTGCAAAATAACAACGTTTTGCTAGCCAAGGCGAAGGTAAGTGCTGCTAAACAAGTCATAGTCATTCAGATTCACCCAAAATAATCATGCCTGTCACCATGCCACCTGCCAATCGGCTTTGCCAAATTCAGCCAGAGAACACGCAGGATGTGGTGTTTTTTCTGGCTTATTGTAACCAGCACGCTGAAAATAACTTTGTTGACCAAAACAGGCTGTTGAATGTGGCGCTTCTTTGTTTCAAAGCTAAACATCATGCCGAAAATAACAGTGCTGACCAAAACAAGCTGTCAAAAAGTTCTTCGATTGACTGAAGCAGATTCTAACCATCAGAGGAATTCTTTCCAACATACCTCTCTTCAACACTGGTCAAACTGTACTGGGCTGCAATTAAGTGTAATCCATCCTGCACATTAACAAAGCCCACGTGTACTTTATGAAAACCATCGGGGACAGAGCCAAAGCCAGGCAGGGACACCGCTACTTAGCTTATACCAACTCATCAATATGAGCTGAAGTTATGACTACTAGTCACACAAGCCGCACCGCTTTGGAATTTTCACGGATGAACAGAGTGGTGCTATTCAAACTGAAGTCAAACTTTTGCTAGTTCAGGACCAGTATTGGGGTTACTTTGGAACATACATTAAAGATTACAAGTTACTCTATTTCAAATGTAACAATTAGTCTATTTCAATTACTTCTTTAAAGTAGGGTAACATCTTACTTTTAATTATTTTGTGATTACTTTTCTAAATTTACATTTCTAATTTTTTTCTACATTTTTCTAAACTGGCTGGGTCAACCTTACAGTAGGACTCAACACTAGGGTCCTGCGATTTCGTGGACGGAATCGAGGAACCCAGTCACGCAGAATTTGTCAAACTTTGAAAGAATTAATCCAAAGTAGGTCATTACACCTGAATTGAATCGTGATATGGACCAGTATCTGTGAATATTAAGCTGCAAAAACACTATTTAAATATGAATCTGTCATGTTCTGCCCCTGTATGAATGAATGGCGCAGACGCACGGTTCCGTTTTAATACACGCATAACGAAGTGCGCGTGACGCTCGCGATGATTTCAGCATCAGTCGTCTTATTAAATGAGGACATAAATACATGAACAACATATCCAGAACTTTTTTCAACATTGTATTTGAGTAAAACTAGCATATATCATATAGTATCATATAGTCTCAGACGTCATGCCCACGGAACATTGGCTAAACGTCTGATGTATAAGGCACACTTAGCTGGAAACACTTAAGGAGTTTCGAAGTCGTCAATGGAAGGTTAGATTATACAGGATTTCCGGGAGACGTGTGTGTTGTTTTTTTAATGTTACGCCTGGAAACAAAAATGCTGTGGCACCAAAAACCCTTCACGAAAGAACAAAGCCATCACTTCTACGCCCCTAAACATGACGTGGCACAAAACGAAACATGATTGGTTGCTGTACCTGTCAGTCATATGGCCTCTTGGGTGGGCCTTGGCCACTCTCAGACCTTCTGCTGTCAAAAGGTATATCATATACACACAGAAGTTTAAAGGTATTCATGGCAATTCGTTAAAATAAAAGTTTGGTTCAACTTGAAGACATTCTGCCAGAAATATATTACTATTGTTAAGTATAATGTACATAGTACTACTACTACTACTAAAATTATTACAATTTTATTTTTTAAGGAATAATCTCACAACATTTCTTCCATCTTTTAATTTTAATAGGAAACCACCTTTGTTCGAAAAAAAAAAAAAAAATGAATGTTTAATTTTCAATAATTACAAGATAAATTAAATTAATGTTTTATGCTTTCATTTGATAACCAGAACAATTTAAATACAGAACACAGAATTTCTAAGGAGAAAAAAAAATTCATATGGTTATTTTAGGAATACATTTGAATAAATTAAGTTGTTTTTATGCATTCAAATATGTGGAAATATTAAAACACAGAATTTGGTAACAATAAAACATACGGTGAGAAAAAATGTAAGATTTCATAGGGCCATAGACATGTAATTTTTGTTAAACTTTTAATAAATTGATGTGAAATTGTATAAGTTTCATGATTTTAACTAATTAGACGTGTTTTAATTAAAAAATAAATAAATAAATAAATCATTTCACCACTAAAAAGGGGTCCCAAAAAACTAAAATGGAAAAAAAAGAAAAATTAAATGGAATTAGGAAAAAATAAAATGGAATTTGGATTAAAATAAAACAGAAATAAAACACTGATTACTGTCAAATTCTCAAAAATCCTTCATCACTTCATCACATATTATAATCATGATACTTTACAAAGCTGACAGGAAACATATGACAATTTTTGAAAGAATTTAATCAAATCTGTGTGAATATATTCAGACGTAACTCCCTTTGTAATCATTAACATAAGTAACTGTAATTTAATTACATATTTTTTTCTAAGTAACAGATTACATT
>JAHKKF010519188.1:0-10998 GCA_019740295.1 Labeo calbasu | reverse complement strand
TGACAGTTCAGTGTCCATGTGCTATTTAATAAAGCTTTAGTTTGTTGCTAATTTCATTATGGATGGCTGTCATTGTTATGGACAGTATTCGATAAGAAATACTACAACACCTGACGTACAGTATCTGCAAAAGGATTCTGCACATTAAGCAGTACAGGCTGAAAACAGCTTCAGAAGTTTAATACTTAGGTTTCATGATTTACAACAAAACCAGCTAAAGGAATTATTACCTGTTCCAGGCGGCAAAGGGTCTGTTTGTGCTGAAAGAGAGTGAAGTAGATGAAATAAAGATTCTAGGCATTTGATCTCCCATCACTGTTTTTAAAATAGAAACAGGAAAACATGCAAAAGAAGTAAAACAATCTTACTTTGTTGAAGCCATATACACCTCACATTAGACTGCAGGCTGAGGAACAAACAGAAGAGAGTTTTAAATGAGCTGTCTGTCTTGAATTTGTTTTATGAAGAATTCAAGTTGATTCCTTAATACCTTGGAGTATTTGCAGCAAAACAAATGGACAGCAGATGGGTGAACTGATTCGGACCTCTGACCCAGGACAGTGTGACAGAGCTCTGGAAATTCGGTCCTATTTCCATTGGTGATATGAAGAGGCCCGGTGGACCAATCACAGCCATTTCAGACACACTGCAGTAAGAAATAACAAGGGATTTCAACTGATATTCCAACAAAATGGTTTATCATGAATTATTAATGAAAAACAATGTCTTTTTTTCAGCAGGACCAGCTGTTGAAAAACTGGGTAAACTATAATTTTAAGTTAGAATGACATTCTTTTCTAGTGAAAATTTTTATTTGATGATCTTCATCTGTGCATGAAACAGTACTCAAATATACTGTCCAAACTAAAATATAATGTCCAAATATAACTGTCTTGTCTGCTTACCTCTGTACTCTTGAATCAACTGTAATGTTCACATGGACCTCCTCAAAGGGCAGTACGTGGATTACAGCGCCTCCTACTGGACTGACGCCTGTGAACTCCGGCACGACTGAGCAGCCAGCTCCGCTTTCAACTGCCATTGAACATGATATTGTAAAACTGCCTACAAATGTTTATGCTACAGTCCTATCTTACCTATCTTATTATTTGTGTAAATATATGAACCTAACTTTCTTATATTTTACATCCGGTATACATATAACACATTTACATTTGATAAATTCTTGCTGTTTCTGGGAATTGAAGCTATGACCTTGGCATTACTAGTCTCATGCTCTACGGTTTAAACTACTGGAAAGCTTTCTAAGCTATCTAATTCTATACCTATATATATATGAGTTTTCTCAATTACTAACACAACTGATGAAATGATTCACACAAAACCTACAAATACACAAACTACCCCACTGCCTAGAGAACGCTAGTGAGATCCATTCAAAACACTGATACAAAATCATCAGGAACAAATGTTTACACATAAATGTGCTATTAGAGTTCACATTGTCGTACTTTAGGTAATTATATTGTGTTTTCTGAATTAGAACAGGTTAGACCTGTGCAAAATGAAAATCGGCTGTGCGGATCACTCCGCTGTGGCGACCCCTGATCAAGGGAGCAAGCCGAAGGAGAGAGAGAGAGACCTGTGCAAAATGAGGGCATTTATTTTGTGTAGAGTTTTGCAGAACACATTGAGCAAATTTGAACGTGTGTAAACAGGTAAAATATGTTAAAAGCTTTGAGAAATGTCTCTGTTTTGTGAACTGAATGAATGGTTTGTGAAATTTGGCCAGATGAATCAGTTACAGTGTGTGCATTTGAAAAAACTATGATCTTAAGGCTTAAGTGTTCAGCAAACATGTGAACTTCATCAGTACTGTTAATTGAGAGAATGCTGAGTAAAAAAAAAAAAGTAAAGATAATTCTAAGATAATTTTATTTGATTTTTTTAACATTAATTCTTATACTTCCGTTTGTGTTATGGAAGCACAGGAACTATTTCATACCTTATTTATATTATTTTGTTACTAAATGTTATTATGTTACTAACTGTTATGAAATACATTACTGGTACAGTGTATGCAGTAGTTTTACCCATAGCATTGAGATTTTTCAGTAGTTATATTGCTGACTGTTTATTTTAAAAGCTTCAAACAAGAGTAGCCTAATACAGAAATTCATAAGTTCATTGTCAATATTGTGATGAAATACTAACCTGTTATTAGGAGATGCACAGATACAGTGGAAAAAGGCTTTGCCTCGCTGTGAATCTGGTTCTTCACAGATAGAGGATAATCCTCCACCATGATCTCTACTGAATACTGACCCAAATTTGCTCCACCTTCATACAGAAGTGTACATGTCTCCTTTCAGGGTTAAACACACAGATTTTTGGAAAAAACAATGTAATTATTTGCAAATAAAATACTGAATGTACTGAAAATGCAAGTAAGTATTTGATTAAAAAAAAAAGATGGCTGACTTCATTAAGCTGCAGAAATTCACCAAGGTCAGTCTTATTATAACGACAGCGAATCTCATCTCCATCCAAATCCATCACATTCACCAGAATTTCCTGAGGACAAGCAGCTTGTAACCTGATGCAAAGAGATACACAAGTTTTATACATACAGTATGTTTTCTATAAGCATTTCTGGCTGTGTGAAGCACTGCTCACCTGACTGGAGGAAGAAGAGCCACATATGGAGGCTGGTTAACACGATTTGTGTCCAATCTGACAGACAGATCTGCTCTTGAATATAGTGACACGGCTCTTTCAGATCTAAAAGGAGGTGCAGTGAACACAACATGAGATTTCAGTCATTCCACAGGTTTTTGACTTGGACAGAATCGGCAATCACTCACCCGAGCTGAAAAGTAGACGTGTGGTTTTCAGGGATGGTTTTCTGCCACTGATGGAGGCACCAGCCTGGTGAAGGTAAAACTCCTATCACAGGAGAAGAGCTGAGCTGATTGACACAGTTCCCTTCATGACACAGCTTATCCAGGGCCGGACAGGGCAAACTGGACACCAGACTGTAATGAGCCCTGACCTGCAGGACAGAAATGTGAAGCTCATAGCCACAAGAATTTTTTTTATTTATCTCTCATTTTGCCTGTCCGTTACAGTTCAGTTCTTTGTCTGTTCTCTTCCATGTATGTCTTTGTACATAGATAGTACATAGAAGAACATATTGCGAATAGTTTTCCCCAACTACCTCTATCTTCAAAACCCACCATGACGGCACAGAGGCTACATCTAAATGTGGCATAAATGTATTTTCAGTTGCATAAATAATGCTATAACATTAAAGTTTTTTTTTTTTTTATCTGTTGTTTTTAAACATGCTATAGAAATACATTTTGACTTGACTATATATTGAATTCCTGGGTAATTTATAACTGCATTCTAACAGGCTTCATCACACTGTGTTCTTAAAGTGAGTAACATGCTCCAAAATGTCTACTCTCCATCTTTAAAACAATTACGATATCATCATAGACAATTCATATGGCAGTCCACCTGCATTCCATAATGAACAATAAAGAGAGAAAATAAATGAGGCCTGAATCAGTGGCTTTAAATTACGACACATGGGAAAAGATGTCTAATAAAATACCAAACAAAGAAAGCGTTATTTAGATATATGTAGTTGTAATGGGTTTTACCTTCTGTGACCTGTCCTGATCAAGCAGTTCAATATTAACAGCTGCACCCAAAATGGATCCGGCAGTGATTCGAGCCAATGGCAGCAAACTGACGACCAGAACCCAAACAACCCAGCTCAGATTTGGCCTCGTCATGGCTGCGCTCTGGCTTGATCCAGACAAAGACAAATAAAAAATATATAATTAGCATATTCTTCTGACACTTTGTAACATGTTCAAAGTGTTAACCATTAAGAATAATCTAGACTGAATATTTGTTAAACTAAGCTGCTAATTTAGTTCATTGTGATTTCTCCCCAAATGATTTTTTTTATTATTATTATCATGATAAAAAAGCTGAACCCCAAATGTTCTTTAGACTTTACAATATCTTGCTTAAATATCTGGTTAAATGTGTTAAAGCTAATTAAATAGACGTATCTCTGACATGACTGTGAATAAACCAAACATACCCAGCCTCCTCCTGATGCCTTCTGTCCGCCTTTTAGAATGTTGCTATTTATTTCTGATTTGTCAATAACTTGGATATTTTGGATAGATTAAACAACGTCCCGAACTCACATGTGAAACATCTTGTTTCCTAGCATCAATGTGAAAGTAAAATGTAAAAAAAAGATGCCAAACTGGCTTGGGGAGTACTGCTAAGGCATTTAGGTCTATTGTTAAATGATTATGTGTCAAGCAGTGTGAATGCCAGGAACAGAGATTATGTCAACAAGCTCAACAAGAAAAAAAAAATCCAATTTCCTCTTTGAATCCTGAACACACACACACAAAACTTACACCTGCTAATGGCCAAACTAAAAAAATGTATGGGCTATAGACATTAACCATGCCATACACCATAGTTCCTATGCTCCATAAAGCTGTATTTAGCATTAATGTGATCAAACTCTTTATTCTTCATGTCAGTGATAATCAGCACAGGACATATGAGCTCTGTGTGCTCAGGTTTCAGCAGATATGCTTTCTGTTGCAGTCAAACTGCACTTGTCACACAAACGAAAAGACACATCATGGTGTTTCTTGTAAGTGTACTAGGTAAATAACTTTTCACTGATTTGTTAGAAGTTGTCTTCTGTAGTGGATGCTTTATAGCTACAGTATGTCTTTGTCCCCAGGGAGACATGATGTAATTTCAGCATTTACAGTAGTGGTAGTGATTTAATTAGTACCGAATGAAGACTACAGCTAATCTTCAAAATCTTTGCCATTAAAAATGTGTTTTGTGAATTTTAGAAATTTACATTAAAAAAAATTGATGTTTTATAAGAGACAGCTCAACTCTGCTTCACTTTGATCTGACACACGTGTGGCACACAACGCTTATAACCAGGGCTAGCAAAAATAAGTATATAGGTTACTAATATACAATTACTAAATAATAATATAATAATAAATACACATAAATAAATAAGATATATAAAATCAACAATAATATATGAAATCAAATATGATAGTAAATAGAAATAAAAATAAACAGCTGGATTAATAAGAGACATTTCTTGTATGTGTACTGATCATTAACGTACTGTAAACTGACTTTTTTTTTTTTCACGGTCAGGTAGAGGTGAGGGTAATGTGATAATGTGTGGGGTAATGACCCATTCTAATTATTTTATTTATCTTTTTTTATCTAATTATTTTATTTTTTGCTGTGATGTCTTTTATTATTATTATTATTATTATTTCTCTATTATTATGCTAATAATTGTAATCTTCAATAAAGTACCATAAATAAATAAATACTATAAAATACTATATATATATATAGAAATACTTTAGCATCCATCGCTTTTCTAAGCCAAGGGTGTCCAAACCCGTTTCAGAAGGATCACAGAGAATTAGCTCCAACCCTAATTAAACCTGAATCAGTTAAACAAGGTCTTCAGACTCATTATAAACTTCCAGGCAGGTGTGTTGGAGCTGGATGCAGCTAAACTCTACAGGATTGAAGTTTACACTGAAAAATACTCCAAACCTGGACAGCTGAAAACTGGCCTATTTGAGTATTTACTATGGCAATGAACCAGTTACAGCTAAGCAAAACTAAAGCAAACTACCTAAATTTACCTGGCTTGCCATCCAATCTGGACTCAAACAGGTTCCAGGTCTTATTATAAACAATTCACATATAATCTACAGATGAAATGAAGTCCTGCACTACACTTTTTCTAGAAACCAATTTAATAGGAAACACACATGCCTGTCTCAACCTCTATTTAACCCTGCCATTGACGCAAAGAAAATATTTATATGTTAGTGTCAATTATTCAGCAAATGCAACATGGACAAAACTGCTACAACATATTGAACAGACTGTACATTTGTTTCTAATATGGCATCAACTCTGACTGAAGTCTTTTTAAAGAAGAGAAAGTCTGTCAAGACTTATGTCACATGCACCAGATTAGTACTAGTAACAACTAAACAAACAAATAAATACATACATACATACATACTGTAGAACCCATAAAAAAATAGTAATGAGCTAATAAGCTCTCACCGGAAACTCTGTAAATACAATATTATTAAAAATTCAATTTGAAGGCTAAAAGGTGCAGGAAGACTGATCTTCAAGTCCTGTGGCGTCACACTACATTACAAAACACATCTGGTCTTTGATTATGATTGGCTGAGCCAAGTTTTGTAAAATCACTGCAAAGCACAGCATTTGGGGACTTGTTGCTTAAACTGCTGAACCAATACAATTAAGGTCTACATAATGTATTTACATTCCAAACATGTGGTTAAGACTGAATGGTTAAATGGTTAGGTTACCCAAAATTGAAAAATTCTGTCATTAATTACTCACCTTCATGTCGTTCCAAACCCGTAAGACTTTCATTCACCTTAAGAACACGGTAATTTTATGAAGCTACATGAATACATTTTGCAAAAAGTGTTCTCATAGCTTCATAAAACCATGGTTGAACCTCTTCTGTCACATGGACTATTTTAACAATGTCCTTACCATGTTTCTGTGCCTTGATCATGGTAGTTCCCTTGCTGTTAATAGAGGGTCAGAGAGCTCTCGAATTTCATCAAAAATATCTTACTCTGTGTTCCGAAAATGAACGAATGTCTTACAGGGTTGGAACGACATGAGGATGAGTAATTAATGACAGAATTTGGGGGCATTTTTGGGTAAACTACTCCTTTAAGAAGAATTCTGGATTTCAGTTCATATGCTCTGGTAGAGACCAAATGACCCAACAAATAAAAAAATAGAAACCATAACAACTGGAATGAAGCACTTCTGCTGACAAAAGATGTTTTTAATGACAGATACAAGATCAATCATTTCTCATTATCAGAGCTTGTGGGTGGCTGGATAGATAATACTGATGCACTTCCCATTGTCATTTTTTATTTTATTTTTTTTTTTAGAAATGAGCTAGTGGTTACAAACTACATTAAAGCTACAGTAAACTTCAAAGCCATTGGTCCTACAGTAAAAGCACAACGTCTTCTGGTCTGTTGAGAGTTAGTTTGGGTTTATAGTTTAATCTGAGCACTCCATTTAGGGTCAAAGGACAGGTTCCTGTTAAAATGTGAATGGCTTATAAACAGTACACTGTATTCATTCTCAAGACTGCAGGCTGACAGTCAGTCTCAACTTCTGCCCAGAGTGCAGCTAAAGCGGCCAATCAGAGGTGATGATCAGAGAGGGAGTGAAGGGTTTGGTCCACGAATGCATGTCTCCGTCTCACTGTCCGTTCTTCTCATTAAACATCCTCTCCTGAAACAGGGAAAATAAATAAATAAATAAATAAATAAACAAATAAATAAATAAATAAACAAACAAATAAACATCATGTTACATGTGCTGAGGCCCACATCACTCTAAATAAAGTGCTAACAGGAGTGCAGCGACTATTACTACAAGCAACATATTATTTATGGTTTAACCCAATGTGTTTACTAAGACTACAAAATGTGTACTATAATACTACAGTTTTATTACTCAGCCTCAATAAGGGGCTTTTAAATCAGAGTTAACAGACAAAAGAGTCACAAAAGCATTCAGATTACATTTATGCAATTGCAGATTTTGTTTTATTTCTGCATTCTGCAAATGTAATTCACAATCAAAAAAAACATCTTAGACTGAAATGAAGAAAAAAAAAAATTGTTTTGGCACCTTGATCATGGTCTCGAGTTTGATTGCGTCAGCAGCAAATTTGCGGATCCCATCAGAGAGTTTTTCCACAGCCATGCGGTCCTCATTGTGCAGCCAGCGGAAGCTCTTCTCATCCAGGTGTATCTGCTCCAGATCACACTCCTTTGCTGAAAGCAAGATTAGCTTGCTGAAATAATTTCAAACTGGACAGTTTAGCATGATGGATGCATGTCAAGCTGATGCTCACCTCCTTGTGGTGTGAGGGAACACGTCACTGCACTGTGGTCCTTGCTGAGCTCTCCCAGCAGCCCAGGAGAAATGGTGAGCAGATCACAGCCAGCCAGCGCCTTTACTTCCCCCGTGTTCCTGAAGGAGGCACCCATCACCACCGTTGGGTAGTTGAATTTCTTATAATAGTTGTAGATCTTGGTGACACTCACCACACCTGAGAAAGACAGGGACATCAAGACAGATGCTGACTGAGGAGTACAATGAAGAAGATCTTTTCTTTGGTAAAGGATGATAGGTCTAGTACAATCAGTAAAGTGGTGACTATCTGCTTATAACTAGGGATGGCAAAAACAAGTATAGACTAAAATGTAATTACTAAATAATAATAATAATAATAATAATAATAATAATAATAATAATAATAATAAAGTACACATAAATAATATAATAAAAGTATATGCTATGTGTGGAAATACTTTAGCATCCATTGCTTTTCTAAGCAAAGGGTGTCCAAACCTGTTGCTAGAGGACCACAAGGAGTTTAGCTTTAACCCCAATTAAACCTGAATAAGCTAAACAAGAAACTTTACTAGAAACTTCTAGGCAGGTATGTTGGAGCTAAACTCTGCAAGACATTGACCTTGAGGAGCATGATTGGACACCCCTGCTCAATGCTTTCCATTTGTCCTGTTGCACCAGTTTTCATAAGCAATTGTTGAATGTCTATTGTTAAAATTTTTCCTGAATGGAGATTAGGTTGACGGTTTTGGACTGCTGCCTTGTACTTGAGCAGATAAGTACACAATGATACGTCCGGTGTGTGATATCTGTGCACTGTCCTAGACATGACGTAGTGTCCGCTTCAAATGACTTCATGAGGACACTAGTATTCACAGCTGAACATGAGCACATGATTCAACCTAATTTAAACTGAATGTTTCTCTTAGAGTTAAAAGAGAAGTTCTGCTATCGGAGAACATGCCTGGATCTTCATGGGGTTCGTAGTTTTTGCGGTCTGTATTTTCTTTATACCAGTCCAGGATACGCCCTACGAAGGGCGAGATGAGGGTGACGTTAGCCTCAGCACACGCAACAGCCTGGGCGAATGAAAACAGCAGAGTCATGTTGCAATGGATCCCATGTTTGTCCTCCAACTCCCTGACAAAATGTCAAACATACAGATGTCAGCTGAGCAACTCTTACCGTTTATTAATAATATAGATGTATTTGAATAAATCAGCTTTCACGCCTTGTGTGGTCATCATGACAGCACATACCGGTGTGTGACACATGAATATCATCTTATGAACACACTCACTTTCCAGCCTGAATGCCCTCCCACGTTGAGGAGAGTTTGATGAGGATACGGTCTTTACTGACACCTGCCTCCTCATAGAGAGAGATTAGTCTTCGTGCGCGAGATACCATTGCATCTTTATCAAAGGAAAGCCTGAAAAATAACACATCACATGTGTCATTAGAAATTAGGACACATCTCTAAGACACAAACATTCAAAAGTATGTTTGCAAGTTTTTTTTTTTTTCACTTTAAAGCATCATTAGCGGTGTTCAAAGGATCTGCTCTGCCATTGAAGTTTGGTTATTTAACAATGTCATAATTAATATTAATAATGCAAACTGGCCTGTTGAAATATGCTTAACATTTATACTGATTGTGGCAGATGTGAAGGGGGAGGAGAATTTACATGAGTGTCAGGTTTTTTGATAAGAAACACTTCCACATAGGATACACCCAGTGGTTGAATTGTAACAAAAAAATTCAAGGGGGATGGGAGGGCGGGGAGTTCCAAGATTACAAATAAATACAAAATTTGTCTCATTTTTAAACACATTTTATTTAACCAAAAATGGTCACACTTCACTTTAACATCCAATTCTCGCTATTAACCAATAATTAACTATGACTTTTGCCTCAAACTCCTAATTTGTTGCTTATTAATAGTTAGTAAGGTTGTGTTAAGTTTAAGTATTAGGTAAGATTAGGAATGTAGAATATGATCATGCGGAATATGTGTATTATAAGCATTAATAAACTGCCAGATATTTTAATAACAGGCATGCTAATTAGCAGCTAATTATCAGTGAGAATTGTTCTATATACTAAAGTTTAATAAAGTCATGGTTTATGAGCTGTTTTCATTGTGAGGCCTGAAATGGCTGCACAAAAGTTGTACTTTTTTTTATTTTTTTTTTTTTTTTTTGGTGGGGACATTTGGTCATCCCTAAGTAGGTCTGTGTGCCAAATGACCTGAATGATGCCCCTCATTTAGATTATGGCGTGATACTGACAAAAATTATATAACTTTTGGGGGCAATTTTTGTCAGTAATGATAATTAATATTTTGCCTAATGTGTTTGTCATGGATAAATAAATGACACAAAAACCGCCAGTAGATGGCAGCAAATGTCTGTTTTAATAAATGATTCATTAAATCCTTCAATTAAATGATTCTTTGAAAATGGCTGATTAAAATTATCAAAGCAAGTTGACTGTCTTTATAAATAGATCATTATATAACTGGCTCACTTGATTCATTCAAACAGAGTATATCATGTATACAGAGCTCTGGTTGGCTAATCGCTGTTATTTAGTTCATAAATTATTATACATGGAGAATATTAATATTTAATTTGCACAGTAGGTTTAACATAATACTATTCTAAAACAGCATTACTATTCTAAACGGGATGGTAAGTGGGGATGATGGTTTTACAGAGGGGATGGTATTTGTCTTTTTTTTTTTTTTTTCCCCCAACATGGGGAATGCCAACCCCCCGCATCCCTGTTTAGTTCGAGCCCTGGATACACCCGTGTATAATCACTTAAAGTACCTCTGAAAGTGTCCCCACTCATCGTATTGATATGACTACTCTGACGTGCAAAGACAAAAGAACATAACTTCGATTTTGGTCAAAAATGAGTTATTGATATTTTTGGGACATTCAAGACATCCTTTATCATGTGTATAAGTATCTTGAGTCAATTTAGTTGTT
>JAHKKF010519186.1:0-20949 GCA_019740295.1 Labeo calbasu | reverse complement strand
ATATTCTTTAAACATTTGGTTATGCAATTCAATGAAATGTTTAGGTTATATGAAATACTAACATTTGTTTGGGATTGTGTGTTAGAATATTCAAAGGAATATTCAAATGTGTAATTTAGTAATCATATGCTAAATTTCTCCTTGATCTAAAACTTTCCTTTACATAATTTCAATCAATAAATAATGTTTTCATTTAAAAAAAAGTATGGGAAACATCATAATCAAAGATCGGATGCATAAGATGTTACAGAATTACTCATTACACAAATACCAAGAGATGAGTCACAGACCAACTGCTCCATTTAGCTCAGTGAGATAATAAATCAACCCTCATGAACGGCCTGAAAGAAACCACAAACACGCCACAGTCCTTTCTGATTTTATGGGATTAGTAATGGAGGACATGGCGAGAGGCTAATTTGATGGCAAATAAATGGTAACTGCAATGCCACTCAACGCTTTCCAGTCTTCTCCCTATTAACGACCGCTTTGTCCCAGTAATGACACTGCCACTGTTTATTTGCAAATTTGATGATTGTGTAGATGACTCTGCATGTTATTTAAAGGAAAACATACTCTGCGAAGTGTTTAACTGACAGCTAAATGTGTTTGACATTAAAGTGCATTTACAAAATCCTGAAGAAGCATAGGTAGCCTTAATAACACTCGAAGACTAATGGCTTTAAACTAAACATCACGCAAATTGATACTTTAGAATTCTGAGATTTAAAATCAATACTTCCTTCAAACCAGTGAACGCTACAGAAGAGCTCTATTCATTCAGTTCCTTAATTATCATTTAACTCATCTGACTGTAGATGCATTGTGCATTGCTGAAAGCTGAGTGTTAGGCTTGTTTATCCACTGCCAATAGTGTTATAGACATGGGATATTTGAAAACAGTAAAACTATACGGCTTTTAAAATATTTTCATTCAAAAGAATTAAAACAAAAGAAGGCCCTTAACCCAAGTTTTTAAAGGGTGACATCTCTGTAAGTATAATGAGTTTTATTGTCTTTTGATTGATAGCATCTAATCACTGTGCTAATCAAGGCCCAGCAGTTAGTGCACATGCTCCTACTAAGAATGCTAGTTTGGTATTATTAGATTACAATTAATTAGACATTTTTAAAACTACACTGTCACTTTTTTTTGTTAGAAATTAACAGCATTTAAATAATGAGCAAGTACATGATAAAACCATCTTGCAAGCCGTTTTTTTCTTTACTCTACTCACAATGGTAAGCCTATAATTATTATTTATGTTTTAGAGTTGACAGATTTCACGGGAAACTGCATAATTTTTGACTGATCAATCTTCTGCATTTGTTTACATCATATCCGTAAATATGAAAAGACGTTTAGACTACTTTTGTGGCCTCAAAAACTGAACCTCGAACCTGAAAACATTAATCAGCCATATTGGTAGCACTAAAGGTAAACAATGCTACTGAACTGAATGGAACTCGCAAATTTGGCTGATTATTGCTGCTGAAAATGGTCAATTATTGTCATATTTTGGGCTGTACTAATCGGTCAGACTGGGAAAAACATTTGGAGTAGTACTACAGACTGCCAAAAGTTATAACAAATCAAGGATAAGCGTGCAAAAAACAGTCTGAGGAACAAAAGGCGTTTGTGGTTGGTCAAACTAAACCAAGATTTCCAGGGAAAGAATCTTGACAACAATTGTGTTTGTTCTTATCATTTCCAGTCAGGTAGGTGAAATATTAGGCTAGTATCTTTCTTAATACTGCTCATATGTATCTTTACCACCTATTAACTTTAGTTTGTCAAACTATTGCGCTCTCTCCTACTTACTAAATCCTTCTCTATATGATTTAGCAGCTTCCACACGTTTGTTCCGTGGTTTGGACAGATATAAATTAGCAGAACAACATATTCAGTAGCACACTATCCGTGCAATCAATGTCGCATCCAGGTAACTGACCAAACCCTGACGTAAGTGCAAACCCTCTATGTGCAATATCAAGCAGCAAAACAAGCTGTTTTGTATGAAACCAGAAGCCAGACCCATAAAATGTACAAATAGAAAAAGGTGGAAGCAGCCTTTCAAAGTTATACTTTCCACCGTCATATATAAACAGCAATCTTTATGTCAGTGATGATTACAAGTCAAAACAAAAAGGTGCAGCATAAACTACTTTACCTGCTCATAAGACATGTTTTCAGATATCCGTCTGGTTTTTGATGTTATAAGTGACATTCACACTGATTAGACGATCACCTGCCTTAAAAGAGGACTCCACTTCCAGAACAATTTACAAATAATTTACTCACCCCCTTGTCATCCAAGATGTTCATGTCTTTCTGTCTTCAGTCGTAAAGAAATTATGGTTTTTGATGAAAGCATTACAGGATTTTTCTCCATATAATGGACTTCATTGGTGCCCCGATTTTGAACTTCCAAAATGTAGTTTAAATGCAGCTTCAAAGGGCTCTAAACGATCCCATCCGAGGAAGAAGGGTCTTATCTAGCGAAACAATGTCATTTTTTTCGGAAAATACAATTTTTTATACTTTTTAAGCACAAAAGCTCATGTAGCACAGGCTCTCACGATGGTCACACGGAACGTAGGCGGAACTACAGACCCAGTGTTGTAAATTTGTAAACGCTGTTTACAAACAGAAAGGTACAATGATGTCCTCCTCTCAAGTTGTAGGAGAAAATAAGATGGAGTTTTTCGTACACAGACCGAGTGATGGGAAGTTTGGATCATTTTACCGACTCAGACCATTCAGCAAAATGAACAAATATTTTTTCGAGTCATTTGGTTAATTTTAGCAAAATATATTTAAAATGTTACGTGTTACTTCCCCATCTACTGCTTACACAAACGTTGATCACACTACATACAAGACAAAACTATAATGCTATAAGAAACAGAAAAGATTAATTTATTGTTTACCTGGGTTTTTAGTGTATGATTAGCTCACCTCACCTCTTATCTGACAAGTTTTCGGGTTTGAGTCGTTCGTTCATCACATGACAGCCCCATGAGATGAACGAACGCCTCGACAAACTCAAAGACTCGAAACAGGTGAACTAATTCCAGTACAGAACCTAATAGGATGTTGCGCATGCGCGAATGAATGAATCACTCCCTGAGACGACTCGTTCTTCCCGAGTCACATTAAAGATTCGTTTAAAAAGAAAGAATCGTTCAGGAACGACCCATTACTAATTCGTAGCATTGTGGACGTGCATCCCAGAGCCTGTGCTACACAAGCTTTTGTGCTTAAAAATTATACAAATTTTATTTTTCAAAAAAAATGAACGATCGCTTCGCTAGATAAGAAGCTTCTTCCTCGGCTGGGATCGTTTAGAGCCCTTTGAAGCTGCATTTAAACTACATTTTGGAAGTTCAAAATCGGGGCACCAATGAAGACCATTATATGGAGAAAAATCCTGAAATGCTTTCCTCAAAAACCATAATTTCCTTACGACTGAAGACAAAAAGACATGAGCATCTTGGATGACAAGGGGGTGAGTAAATTATTTGTAAATTGTTGTTCTGGAAATGGAGCATTTAGATTCATTCAAGCAGCATAGCCGAGACGAAGCACAACTCGTGTCATTATCAAAACAATGTTTCACCGCAAGTAACTTGTAGTTTTATGCCAATGTTACATAGTGAAGCTGTGCTATTATTTTTTTATTTTACTTCCAAAAAATTAAACAATATTGCTATCAGAAGTTCAGTGTGAGTGGCCCTATACATTACATTTTTAAAAATGCCTCAGCTGTTCCTCTCTCTGCTAATTAAAGCTAGTTTACACTGTAGTCAGATACCCATCAACGTCTGCCCTCATTTTCTGAAACTGTGACTTTCTGTAGGATCTCAATAATGAGAGAGTGTTAGAAAACCAGCGCGTGGCCAATCATGGGTCCCTCTCCCTGGGGCGGTCAAGGCTATGTCAGTGTCCAGAAGCCCACAGCCTCCTACTTAACCCAGATCAGAGAAACTCTCTCCACAGGAGGCGGCCATTGGGGCTTAGACTAGCTCTGATGAGAGGAAGGGCAGTGGGGAGTCGTACTCTGATAAAACAAAAGAAAAAGCGCTGAAAAGCGCAAAGGAAAAAATAAAAGAGAATCTGGCAAAGAGCAGAAGAAACCAACAAAAGGCTGCAAAAAATCCCTTTTCTGGGATTGCTCCTGTTGAATGTTTTGATCTTAGTGTCGAATTCTGATTTAGTTCACTGAGAGGTCGGTTTTCTCATGTAACAAGGATCACTTGATATATATCTTACTCGGTCGGTTTGAAGGAAGCTGAATGTTCTTAGTGGTTTCTGAGTATAAAGTAAATGACAGAAAAATCTCAGATTTTATTCTTTACTGTGTGCATGTGCAGAATTGCTTCAAGACATAATTAAAATATTTTAATTAGAGGGCTTATGGCTACAGTTCCCTCTGAACTCACACATAATGCAAAACCTATTTAAAACCGTTAGGTCATCAGTTATGAAGAACATATGAACCCTTCCAAAACTTTCCCACTTTTAGAAATCCAGATACATCGCAACATTTCAGATTGTCAGCCAACTTTCTATCATGTCAGTTGTGAAATCGAGCCTTCTAATTTCAAATATGACTTGAAAACTAGTTCAAGAATCATCAGACATCATTAAACAAACCTGAAATAACAATAGAAATATTGACTTTTCTTCTCAATCTCATTTGCAAGCCGTGGCTCATTTAGCTGGAAAAGGTCAAATGGGCATCAGTTTCTTTGTAACTCCCATTAATATTGGCACTTGTGAAGCTATAAACTATAAATACCCATAAAAACTTCTCTGTTAAGTGCAGTTTGAGTGGGAGGAACAAGCTGGCTCAGACGGTACACATTGTTTTGCAATAAACACACAGATCTTTGAAAACAGCACAGCTTTCGACAGTAAACTCTAACCAGACTCCAACAGACGGAACAATAGATCTCCAAATTACAACTCAGATTGGATGTCCAGGAATGGTGTTTGTTTGGCACTGAATTGCGAGGCATCTGTGAATTCAATTGTTTTAGAGGGTACTTGCTAATTTCCAATATTATCTGTCACACCTCTTTCACCACACGTAAACAGTTTCTAATAACACTCGGTTTCAAAAGCGTGGTTACTCAGAATGTTTCCTGACCTTGATGATGAACAAATGCTGGCTTGTTTTATCAAGCATGTGAGCATCAAAAATTACTTTTTTTTTCTGAGGATAAGGTTATATTGCCTACACTTCAATGTCATCAAAATAAATAAATGCAGTGTAACATCTGATTTATTCATATATTATGTATCCTTATTAGGATGAGGGTTTCTCATCACTGGTGAGTCATCAATGACAGACATTTTCATTATTAGTCAATTATTTAACATAATTGTTTATTGTTATTTTTGCTTTATCTTTCACATTATTTTCACTTTCTGTCTGTTAGTATTATTAGTTTCCTAGTTCAAATAGTTATTCAATGATTCTCTACAGTTAAAAAGTTATGCCTGACTCTTAGGTTACATTGATATGTCAATAGGTGGTGACAAGTGACTGTCTTTTTTTGAGTGGTTCATTTGAATCAAACACCACTTGATTCATTCAAACGTGCTGATTCATTCAGCAACAAAACAAAATATAGCTGCAGGCAGTGTTTACTGGGGTTCAGTCGCTTTGAAGGAGAAGTCCACTTTCCAGAACAAAAATTTACAGATGATTTACTCACCCCCATGTCATCCAAGATGTTCACGTCTTTCTTACTTCAGTCGATAAGAAATTATGTTTCTTGAGGAAAACATTTTTCTCCGAATTTTTCTCCATATAGTGGACTTCAATGGTGCCCCTAAGTTTGAACTTCCAAAATGTAGTTTAAATGCAGCTTCAAAGGGCTCTAAATGATCCCATAATATTACTATTTACTATAGTAATATTATGTTTTTTAACAGTTATGACTGTTATAACTTTAGAATCACCTGTCAGATATGCTCAGCAGGTTTTGTGAAGTTTTGAGTTTTCCTTTAGGCTTTAATTTTTTTTTTTAATATTACTGGCCTAGAGAGTTCAGAGAATTGTACTGCAGTGTTTTTTTCCAGATTTTGTGAAAAATCTAGGACTAGCTCGCAAAAATAGTTTTTCTTCTCAATATTTAATAAAAGATCTGATTGACAGCAGTGGTTCTAAAGGTAAAGTTGTCCGGAATGAGGAGTTCTATCGTATGACATGAATATCGCCCTTGAAAAATGCAATATCACCCCCCAGCGGCCGATTACTTTCAAATTTCTTGCAGACCTTTGGGGCCACCGAGTTTCATTCCAATCGGCCTCTGTTAACCTTGTCCAATAGGTGTACAAATTTCGTTGGCCAGTGGCGACCATACTTTCCGAAATACGCAAACATTCTTGTAGACACTTGTGGCACTCCGGACCAAGACCATGCACACAGATTTTTTTCCTGTGACCTCAGATTGAGCTCTTACATAAGTGTTCTGAGTTTGGTGACATCTCATTCTATTTTATACTTTATACTTTTATACTCATTCTATTTTATACCGTCAGGCCGACTGGGGTGAGCCTGGGTCACGCTGTAGACAATGTGAGTACTACCATCCCTTCAAGTTTCAAGTCTCTACAACTTACGGTTTGGTCTGCAAGATCAGTTTTACATGGAGATCGCTGATCTGTGACCATTCTAACAATTACAACAGGGTTTCAGCACTACGTGCTTGAACCCTTGATGATTAAGTCATTGAATTGTTCATGTAAGTGATCGTTCAAAAACGCAAATTCATTCAGGAACGCCATAATAGCCTACTTTGTGGTTTTGGAACTATATTTGGTGGATCAAAAATAAAGGTAACTGGCAATATTGTGTCCATTATGTTGCTCATTATATTAACTTATTGATTGAACTGTTGTATAAAAGCAATATCACAATCAAGGGGCGTCATCATCAGTAGGCCTACCCATCAAAAAACTATCCCCATATTATTCTTAAAATACTGTTATTGATATAAATTGGTTTTACTTGCACTTTTACTTTTTACTAGTTGTTTACAAGCTGCACACACAATAAAGAGCTGCTTTATCGCTGACGAATTTGCCAGTTTTGTTTCGTATAGATTGTTTAAAGCTAAGCGTCCATCTTGTCCAGCGCTCTTTTTGTTTTCTATCTTATAATTTATCCCATTATTTCAGTGTAAGAAACTGCTACAAGTGATTTTGTGTGCGAGTAAACCACCAGAATGAATCAAACTGAATTATAAAATATTTCAGACCTTTTGCAAACAGTGTGATTAGATCAACCATTCATTCATCCGTGAATTGCTAGTTCTTTTTCTAAACAGCTAATAAAAAAGCATGCACAACTTGATTGTTTAACTATTTTTAGGAATAATGATTCTCGGGTCTGTAAATGGTAACTTCTGTTTAAAATCAATGTTATACTGGGGAAACACTGAAGAGAAAACCCAACTAAATCCAGCCAATGCTGGTTGGCGTGTTTTAGCTAAACTGGACTGGTTTAAGCTGGTGAAGCTGGTCTCCCAGCCTGGCAAAGCTTGTGTTTAGATGGTTTTAGTTGGTCGTTTAGCTGGTTTTCCAGCCTGACCAGCCCGATCAGCTAAAAAAGTGGTTGAAACCCCTCTAAAAAGTCTGCTAAACCAGGTATGACCAAGCTGGAAGACCAGCTGAACCCAGTTTATTTTGTAATACCTGCATTCATGTAGCTGTTCTGGAACAACAGTGCTTTTGCTTGTGTGATATAGCTTAAATATTTACATGAAATATGCTGCTGTAAATATAATGCTGGTTACTGTGATTACTGCTCAGCTCTTCAGACTGTCCAAATTGGAAGATGGAATTGACCACCATGTGGTGCCTCTTGATGCTGCTAAATAGAGCACTAATTTAGGAGTTGGCTGCTCAGTGCACCTGCTGGTGCGTGGAAATGCAGACGCTAAGAAACCGTGTTGGTGTCCTCTGGCCCTCTTTAAAGGGCAATCCATAATTGCTACAACTGACAAGCCGTTAGTGGCACAACAATTGAAAATGCCTTTATACAACAGCCATGCTTACATAACCCACTGCAGAGACCTCGGATATTGCAAATGCATAGACTGTAAACGATTTTCTCCAATTGTGCAAATTCCACTGACATCTGCTTTCTCAGCTCTTCTTTAGTAACAATTATCCTTGCACATAATGCTTTTGATGGTACTATTGCAAATGGACCCTATTCTGGATGGATACCAACTATGTGCTCTCATCTTGGTTTCTTGGTTAGACATTTTATATACATAATTTTTCATAACAGTTTCTCAGTGTGGTGTGACACATGTAACATCCTCAGTATGACTAAAAACAGGTAATTACAATCAGTCCCCAAATTTTGACAATGAAGGCAATCAGAGATGTCTAATGATTTTACTGACCTGTTTCTAATTCTAGAGTGGAAACATTTGAGTTCCTTAAAAGTGTCCATAAAATAAGGAATTAAATGTACCTTGATCTTTTTATATAAAAAGTTTACACAAATGTTTTATGTGAAAGGTGAGGAAGTAAAAAACTACATTATGCAAAATTTATTTTACTTTATAAGCATTAGAGAGAGTGCAAAACGTCAAAATACAGTTCATTTAAAAATGTTTGACGTGATCCCTTAGTAAATATATAATAAGTCCTGCTGTGCTAATAGTAGAATATTTTACATGCATGTGTCTGTCCTTTCGGAGAGCACAGGTTATTATCAGCACCAGTAGATTTCAACATCCTATCTGTTGACTCTTCCAAATCCCCCCCAGGCTTTGGTATTAGAAGTGTGCTCAGGTCTACTTTTCATTCTTGTTTACACAAAGTCTCTGCCTACAGCCCTGGAGATTGTGGGTTTGCTTGTTTTCTTGTGGTATCACGCCTGCCTCCATTCCTGATAAGCTAATGACTGCTGCTCACTACAGCGATAGCACAGCAGAGCTGGAGCTCTGACATCATTTGATCAGCTGCGCTGTAAGCAAAAGAGTGTTCACCTTTTCATGCGTGATTAAGCACAGTGAATCTTTCATTTCATAGTTTCACAGTAAAATAAATATAATTTATTTTCTAACATCATCCCATTATCATAGTTCTGAATGACTGCGCTTTTCCAAAACGATTTTGTTCCAGTTTCTTTTATGTGCCATAGGCTTGTTCAGATACTGCCCATTAGCAGATTTGAACTAAAGCACAATACAAAAAAAGATCATGTGGCAGAACTTACTTTAAATTATGCATTAGAAAGATAATATTATTAACCGGGGATGTTTATGTGGATGCTTCAAGCAACTGTTCACCTCTGGATTTCTGGTGCTCAGGAGAAAATGGCAGTTTGATGGATGGAGTTCATAATTGACTTCATCCACTAAGAGCGCGTCTAATTTTCTCACAACCAGAACAGATGGGGGTGCATGATGAATTAAATCTCCCTTTTATTGTAGCGAGGTCTTCTTATAAAATAAGATTTCCAAGCAGTTAGTTCACTATGATACTTCAAAATATTTTCCTTACATTTACAAGAAATAATAGTACTGGATTAAAAAAATATATGGATTTTTCGGTTTTAATCAATTCTTAAATTCCAACAATGGATTCGTCTAGCCTGTTTTCAGTTAATGAATGAAACACTGTCACACACCTCCCATCTAATAAATCGCAATAAGCTTAGTACTTTGATACTTTTGATTTAAAAACAAAGTCAAAGATTTCAAATTATGTCCATGTTATTACAATATTCAAAGAATAAATACCGTTTTGGCGCTGTGTAATGTGGAGTGACTTATCACTGTAGCGCGTCACTTCAAGAGACGTAAGCGGACGTAAACTGATCGTCTTCTCCGCCAATACCAGATTCAGCACGAAGTAAACAGTAATAAACATCCGAAGATATGTAGAAAGAAAGCGTACAACTTACCAAAATCCGTATCCTGTCTCGTGTAATCGCTCATTCCGTGTTTCAACCGCGGAAAGACGTCAGTATAACAACTTGTAAACAATGTCACGTAACGTCACATTTACCGCAGGAAAAAAAAAAACATTCAGTGACCATAAACTCATTAATCAGTTTGGGACTCTAGAGAGGAGTATTTTGCTAAATATATGCACTCTATAATATATTCATTATAAATTTTTACTGTTTTTTAATATTTTAGGTTGGAATAAATCCATCAAATGTTTTATGACAGCCACCATTGAAAAAAAACTGGAGTAGAAATATATGTAATTTAAAGTTAAAGTTAACTTTTACTTTAGTATTATAATTTTAACCTTTAGTATTATAATAATGTAGTACCAACTGACTCTCATGTATATTTTACAGCATTAGTTGATTGGTTTTCCTTGAAAAATTTGCCATGTACTGTACCTGATATATATCCAAAATAACTGATATTTAATCAAACTGAATTGAGCTTGTAAAGGATGATTGAATGGAATCATGACATTTCTATCAAAACCCAGCCATAATAAATAATACTTAAAAAAATATAGTTTACCTATGTATTACAAAATATTATCTGTAAATATCAGCAATTGGCTGTATTATGGTATTACATGTGTAGAATGCTACTGCTCATCACCTGCATAACCTGTGCATTTTAGAGGTGCTTTAAGGTCACTGGAAAATTGTAAGCAGAGATTCTGAAAACTGCTGCAAAATTATAATTGCTCATGCTTAAATTTCAGCTTAGCTTTAAGTGGTCCACTTTTATTTCCTCAATTCTAGTCATTAGGGCCTTTATCAGCATTGCATTAGAGACATTGTATCACCCCCAACTGTGAAATAATATCCACTGAAATAGACAACAAGCACTTTAAGACCAAATTTGTCATGTCATGGAAAAAAAACAAGGAGAATCAACCCTGAATTCTGCTTTTCGAGGTAGGGAATGCACTTAACCTGGGTGGAAGAGTGCCATTAAATAGTGTAAGCATCTAATCATTTGCTTGAATTCAAAGGAAAGGTCTTGTTCCCTAACCATAAGGCCACTTACTGAATAATAGCCAACCGTTAAGTGTAGATGTGGTTATTTCTGTCCCTCTGGCATTGTTTACTTGAATAAGTTCAGTCATCAAGGAAGTTAGAAATGTTTTATGGTTTTCTAAATTACTGGCTATTATTCAAATTGAAGCCATAATCACAACATGCTCCCCTTTATACAAAAATCCAACCACATTACCTACTGCACGTGGTGTAGCTGCATCTGTAAATATATGCAAACGCCAGTGTTGGGGAAGGTTCATTTTAAAAGTAGTGTATTACAATATTGCGTTAGTCCCTGAAAAAGTAACTAATTGTGTTACTTGGTTACTTTTTATGGAAAGTAATGCATTAGGTTGCTTTTGTGTTCCTTTTTGGCTGGGCTTGCTTATTTGTTTTTGTTTTAAATAATTATATAAAAATTTATATTTTTGGCAACTGTAAAGGCCTTTTTATGCCAAAACTAATAAGCCTCAGCCTGAAGGAAGTTCCTCTGCCTCTGTACCTCACTCCTAATTTCTTTTAACAATGGGACAGGAGAACTGTCAGTCAATAAATGTGAAAACAAAGTAACTTAGATATTTCAGAGTAAATTTAAAAGTGATGCAATATTTTACTAGTGACCTGAAAAAGTAATCTGATTACATAACCTATGTTAGTTGAAATGCTTTACCCCCAACACCGACAACCACATGTTCATGTCCATCTGTCACCATGAGACTGTACAGTCAGTGTTACCCAAAATACCACTTTTAGTAATTTTCCTACTGTGTTTCCACAACCCTGGTGACCTGAGAAACTAGAAATAATTTATAGAGTGTTGCAGGGATGATGCATTTTTTTCTGAGCTAAAATGTGTTAAAACCATACACTTTGTTGGTCACAGAGCTTATTTTGTGGAGTAATACAAAAGCCAGTGGAAAAATCTGATTGAGTTTTTGTCGAGGGCCTACAAAAATATATCATCAAAATTAGAGTTTAGCAGCTGTGGTTTTCAAACAAAAAATTGCACTTGTTAATTGATGATTTTGTGAAGCAGCGTACTTAATTTCTCCCAAAATGGAGATTACATAAAAGGCGAGAGAGACAGAGCCATTCTGGCAAATGCAATTTAACCCACATACTCTTCAGATGGCCCTTGGGAGATGTGTGCGGCCACATGAATCACACTGCTTTGTCTGAACGTGGACATTTCAGAGTGACACTCCGGAACGTGAACATGATGAAATTGTCATCATCTTAAAGGACAAGAGAGCAGCTCTATTTCTTAACAAGTGGTCAGATTTAAGTTCACTCCGAATGGAAAAATAATTGATTTAAGGTAACACGGAGCTGTTGGGAGATCCATTGTCGCACCTTTTATAGTTTAATGTGCTCATCTGATGTCTTGATGTGATGCATGATGCCCTTACCTACAGAGCTGAGGAGATATGGTCGACAGAGCAATAGCGCGCCTTGCCCGTAGGACAGCTATATCAATTTCCTGCAATTGAGTCAAATGCTTGTGTTTGCGCTCCCATCAGCACAAATAAGGAGCTATTGGGGGATGGTCGAGGAGTTTCGATTTCCTGCGGCTGCCGACCGCCCGGGCGTTTGTCACTGTTTCTGCTGCTGGCGAGGAGAGTTGCTGTGCTGATGCGTTGGGAGGGTAACAGATGGGGTTTCTAATGTCATGAAGCAGCTGCTTGTTGGCCAAAGTTAATGATGATGGGCATGTGCATCTGTAGCGAATGCTGAGCTAGCTTACAAGTGAACATTGCGCTTTCACAAGGAAATGAGACAGAGGGAGGCAACTGTTACCTGCTACAAACGTGCTGGCTGTGGTCATTAGCAAATCTGCTTCTGCTAGGTGAGAATATTGTGGGTGGGAGAAAATGAAGGTCACACTAGAGCGCGTATTGCTGCCATATGGTAGAATTACTAACTCCTTGAAACTTTGAAGGAGTCCAGGTCAGCACGTCTAACCTGCCTAACTGCCAATTATGACTGAATTACATAATTACATACTATAGTCTTCAAAAACTTGGGGTCAGTTTTTTTATTCCTTTTTGGAAATGAAGACATGATGGATGCATTAAATCAATCAAATGTGACAGTAAAGACATTTATAAAATCTGTTTCAAATAAATTCTGTTCTGGTTAACTTTTTATTCATCAAAGAATCCTGAAAAAATCAAGAAATGTTCCTACAACACCAAATCAGCATATTAGAATGATTTCTGAAGGAAATCACTGAAGACTGGAGTAATGGCTGCTAAAAATCCAGCTTTGCCATCACTGGAATTTAATAAAAAAACAAACAAACAAAAAAAATACAAAGACTTTTTTAAGTCTCATCAAGGCTGCATTTATTTGATCAAAAATACAGAAGAAACTGTAATATTGCAAAATGTTATTACAATATAAAAAAATGATTTTTATTTTAATATTCTTTAAAATAGAATGTATTCCTTAATAGAATTATCAGTATTGGAAACAGTTGCTAAATATTTTTTTTTTGGAACCTGTTATTCTTTTTTTCAGGATTCTCTGATGAATAACAAGTTAAAAAGAAAAGCAGTTATTCAAAATATAAATCTTTTCTAACAATGTACTGACTCCAAACTTTTGAAAAGTAGTGTATATTGTTCGAAAACCTCTTTATTTTAAATAAATGCTGTTCTTTTAAACTTTTTATTTATCAAAGAATTCTGAAGAAAGTATTACAGGTTCCAATATATATATAGATAGATAGATAGATAGATAGATAGATAGATAGATTTTTTTCAACATTGATAATAAATCAGCATATAAGAATGATTTCTGAAGGATCATGTGATACTGAAGACTGGAGTAATGCTGAAAATTTAGCTTTGTATCACAGGAATAAATTACACGTTAAAATATATTCACATATAAACTTTTCAATTTTAAATTGAAATAACATTCACACAATATTGCAGTTTTTTCAGTATATTTGATAAAATAAATGCAGCCTTGATGAGCATAAGAAGCGTCTTTAAAAACTATTACAAATCCTACTGATCCCAAACTTTTGAGCGACAGAGTGTGTGTGTATATATATATATATATATATATATATATATATTTAAATATATTTAAACACCTGTAGCAAAACATTCAGAATTTTTTTTTGTTCATAATCTATTTGAACTTTGAAAAGGTGATGATTTTGTTACTAAATGCAAAATAAGAACTGCGTCTGTACTTCACAATGAATAAATAAACTTTTCCTGAACCAGTCTTTGCTTTTTAACTTTCCATTACTGTAAATGTTAGTTCAGCATTATCTCTGTTTTCTTAATTGATCTTTGCTTTGCATTAATATTGGCGTCCAAGTGATTGGGGCTAATGAGCTGTTAATATAAACACTGCAGACATCAGTGATATAAACAGTGAGCAGCTCAGCATAAAGAGAAGTTATGTTTGTTCTAATTACCCACAAGGCAGCTTAGTTAACAAAGAGGTTGCACACTGTACAGTGAACAGCTGCTAATTGTTTTGATTCAGCATTAGCATTCGACACAACAACAGTATTCCTTCTGACAGTCAAAAAAAAGCTCTGTTGAACTGATATCTTTGTAGTCTCTGTGAATAAAGTGTTAAATTACAACAAATCAATCTGACTTCAAAGCCATGTTAACAGGGTCCTTAGGGGGGCCGAACAGCTTTGTGATTTCATTTTGTTTGATACGACAAGGATTCGTCGCTTGATTGAAATTGTGCAGTTATCGGAGTTTCTGTCATTAACTAGACCGGACTGATATAAATGTGAATGTTTCTACTGTTACCCTCTGGCAGTTCCTGTCATGTATGATGCTGTGATGTTCAAACACATATTGCTGTATGTAAGATGTAAGAAGACTAGGCTATATGTCTGAGGCAGCGCTCTGATGGATTGGAAACCTAACAGTAGAAAGCTAAAAACGTGTTGAAGCTGTAGTGCTCCAGGGAATGCAGATCCCATTACCCTTCTCTCTGCCACTATTTGCTTGTATTACTTCACTTTCCTGTCCATTAAAGGTATAAAATAGCATTATAAGGAATACCCTTAAGGAGCACATTAAGTGCATATATACATACACTGTATATATACACTTATATATATATATATACACACTTTATATATACTTTTTCCAGAAACGAATAGCTGAGATGAACTTGATAAAAGTTTATGTTTGTTTACGGAGGTGATGTGGGCATTTACCTATGTCTGTGTGTCTCACGTGGATGTTTAAAGTTTAAAAAGCAGAGACGGTCGTGGGCTTGATTACATGAAAGAGGAGTTGAGATGGGAAAAACTGGAGCTCACATTAGTATCATATGGATTACTTTATCCGAAAATATTTGTTTTAGACATAACTTACTTAAGTAGACAGTTCAAACTTTCTATACATATATTGTTAATGTCTGTGAGGCACGTATTCACTGAGATTTAGGTTGTTTTATTTACATGTCTGTAAGTAACGGAGACCGAAACGACAGAGAACACACCCTGTTTATTTTATTTATTTTACAAAAGCACATTGTTTCCTTGTTATTATAACCACACACAAATAAAAGTAGATCCTTTGCAGTTTTAAAATGACAGAGTATTTTTAGCTCTTTTTGTGGTCATCAAGAAAAAACGAGACAGGTGCAGTCTTCGACCCCAGAGGGTTAACAGTGTTGCCATGGGATGTTTTTCATGCCCGTGGGTTGAAGCGTCCCCAGTAATGTAATATTTAGCCCCTGGAAGGTGTTGTGATGTAGGCTAAAAGCACCAGACAAGGCGCAAAAGCACGTTGGAATTTAGCAGTTAAAGTTCAAGTACACCTGTGTTTATCTGCATCGAATGCTTAAAATCAATAAGTTTTGAGGGGCTGGAGTGGGTCAAATAGAATCTGAGGTGGTACAAATCAGATCGGAGTACCCCTCGGTTGAAATCGCATTCAATTTAGCTTTTCACGTTTAAAATCGTATTCCAGAGGTGAAGGGGTTGGTCCTTCAGATCATTGCAGGGGGGGCTTCAGGACGTCATGGGGGGGCTAANATCCTCCCCAAAACCCCCCTTGATGCCAGACCTATTGGGCAGCCAAGTTATTTGACATTTGAACTTTTTTTTTTTTTTTTTTTTTTAAGTAACACAGTAGTTACTTTGCCTGGTAATTAGTTACTTTTATAATAATGTAACTCATTTACTGTTTGTGAAAAGTAACTAGTAACTATAACTATAAATAATTACTTTTTTTAAGTAAGGTGCCCAACACTATGTATGAATGTATATTTGTCATTTTAACTGAACTTAACACTGGTGGTGGTGCTTAAGATATTGTTGGTCATTCAGTATTTCTGTAAGAAAGGGGAAAGAACTAACAATAATTCTGATAATAATAATAATAATAATAATAATAATAATACAAATTCTACTACTAATAACAATATAAATCGCAACAAGAATTAATGAGCTGCTGTATTCATGAATATTAATCACGTTGTCTGCGTTCGCTCAAACTGATTTGCTGAGATCAAAACAGGAACGCTAATAGGTGAGCGCCAGCCAATGAGATTGCCGTTTCCGCATTAGTTCTGCCCACTACCGGAGAAACCGACCAGCAGTATCTTTTGGTTGTGAAGAATAAATGAACTCCGTTATTTTGACAACAAAGAATATTGTTTATATGTTTATATGTAGCGCGATACAACTTTACACCTGAGTGCGTCTAATACAGGTATGCTTCACATGCATTGAGATGAATTGAAAAACAGTAGATCATTCGGTTGACGGAAAGTGAAACTCTGAAGCGCTCAGAGAGTTGGGTTAATGAAAATATATCTGTGTTAAAATTATACTTAGCCTCCAACTCACTGTTGAAAATAGTTGTGCTGCTTAAAATTTCTGTGGTAACTGGTATATTTGTTTCAGAATTCTTTGATTAATATAAAGTTCAAAAGAATTGATTTGAAATAAAAATCATTTGTAAAATTATAGAGTGTTTTCACGATGCATTATCAGTCAGCCATATTGGCACCACGGAAAGTAAACTATGCTACTGAACCAAATGAAACTCGCATATTTTGCTAATTATTAATGCTGAAATTGGTCAATTATTGTCATGTTTTGGGCAGTACTAATCGATCGGACCAGGAGAAACATCTGGAGTACTACAGACTGCCAAAAGTTATAACAAATAAAGGAGAAGAGTGCAAAAAACTGTCTGAGGAACAAAAGGTGTTTGTGCACATCCAGGGCAAGAATCTTGATAATTTTCCTGTTTGTTCTTATCATTTCCGGTCAGGTAGGGACAGGGTGAACTATTAGGCTAATATCTTAACTAATACTGCTCATATGTATCTTTACCGCCTATTACCTTTAGTTTGTCAGAATATTGCACCCTTTTCTGCTTACTAAGTAACTCTTTATATGATTTAGCAGCTTCCACACATTTTTTCTGTGTTTTAGACAGAATAAATTAGCAGAACAATGTATGCAGTAGTACTTTAACTGTGAAATCCATGCCGTTGTTTACATCTGAGTATCTCCAATATGGCCGCGCATCCAGGTAACTGACCAAATCATGACGTAAGTGCAAACCCTCGATACATGCTAAATAAAAATATTAATTTCTAGTATTAAGCTAAATCAACTATCAGAAAACAAACATATTTGAAAATAAAACATATTAAGAGTTTAGTTCTAACAACCCCCCAAAAACATGATTATAGTATATGAAATAATAGGGATGGTTTAAATGAAGTAGATTTAGTCTTGGCAAGCAGTGAGCTTTTTGCAGAGGTCAATCCACAATGAATTACATTTCCTGCTCTCCTGATGTCAGACTGTTTCTTTCTATTACAATGTCTGTCGGGGAGCAGCATGATTTAATAAACAGTCATTTTATTTCATCTCTCTGTCTAGCAATCTCCTGATGAGAAGCCTCAAGGAGTACATTATGTCTTCTGGATCCATTTAAATGATTTGCATGAAGGATGTGTTGAAAACTGATTCGGGCATCCTAATCAAGCAAGCTTACTCATGAGACGATCTGTCTATATAATGCTCTTCATCCTATTGTGCTTCTCAGGCACAGTGATGGATGTTATTATTATCCGCATAGTCATTTTATTTAAAGTCTAAGAGAAACTCGAAGCGTACGAACAGACGTGCTGTCTACGGCGCTCAAAGATTCATCTAATTCACGGGAAAGCGAAAATGTCAGCTTCTAAAAATTTGTTGAACTGAAATTTTATTTTGTCAGAAGCTCAGATGTTGAATGCACATTGATTAGCTGCGTCTTTCCAAATGCAGATTTGATGTGCCACGAACTGAAAGGATCCAGTGACAATGAGAAAAGGGAATTTAAGCAGCGGGTGCCTTCATCAAAACTGAAAACGGATATGTGCTTCTCCTCTTTAACGCTTGCCACATCTCATAACCAGCCGGTGTGTCTTTTTTCTTCACACTTCAATATTTTGACTTCACAGTCAATATTTTTTTTTCAGTTCCTTCCGGCTCATCGTCACTTCTGAGACAGACTGACAGCAGAGGGGGTCCGCTACAAAGAGAAGCAATCTTCAGTGCGGACAGGTCCGCCGTTGGACTATAAGGAATGGCTTATCTTTACTGACTGACCGTGAGAACTTAAATGGTGAGAGTAATACCATTCTTTTATTAAAAAGTGGATGTGGGAGCAGGAATGTTTAGGAGAAAGACAAACAGAATTTAGACAACTATTGAAATAGGCATCATGGTCTTCTATCAAATAATCAGACAAGCCTCCAGCAGAAAAAAATCGAATAATATCAGTGGTGGTGGGGCTAGTTGTCACACTTTTTTTTTAATTTGAGTAAATTTTTGCATATGCTTATACCTTAAATTTCAGCAGTTATCATCCATAAAAGATACAGTTCATTGGATGCATGTTGACATTTTGTGACAACATGCCCCATTAGCACTAAACTATATGGGGTAAGTTGTCACAGTGGAACTTGCCATTAAAACAGCCATTATTATCCACTTTATTTTGAACGTAAAAGCAGATGCAGCCAACTTAAATGTGCGAGGCTTCCCTTGACATTTGCTTCCAGTTATTTCACCTGTACAGAAACAGTCCATTCTGCCACCTTATATTGCAAACAGTTTTTTGTTATCATATATCAAAATTTTTTGCACTTTTGTTATTCTTGTAGTTATAGCGGCTTATAAATCTGAAGTCTTGCACATTCACATAAAATAACTTACTTCTATTTATTTTGCAAAACATATTGGATAGGCTTTTCATTTAAATTTAAACAATTATGAAACACAAATCAATTCAAGAAACAGCAAAAAAAGAATAAAGGTGTCATTTATATGATTAAAATACTTATGACAATAAGTACAAAATACAATATTTATGACATTTATGAAAAATATTCTTGTCCTAGGAGGACGTTTAAACTTTTTGGTTAAAATGTACTTTAATTATATAACTGACTATTATTGTACCAGTGTTTTTTTTTCTTGTGTATCCACACAACAGTTTTTAGTTTGTCAGCGTTTTTTCCCACTGAATGAAAAAATGCTCCGATATTTTGTTCACCATGTTATATTCTCTAAGGGATTTTATGTGTTAGAAGCCTCACAATTACAAGCCAAATAATGGAATTAATGGGAAGCCTTACTGTGAAAACTGCATATTAGCACTACAATTATATTCAATTACCCTCTTTTTCAAAGAAAAAAGTTTCTGTTTCATATCCATAACCCTTTTTCTGTGACTGACATTTTTATGATGGATCACAAGGAGCACTGTTCATATATTCATTATTGCACATCTCCGAGCCATAATTCAATCCATGAACAAATACACAAAGCACACTGACAGTGGAAACAAACGACTTTTCCCAAATGATCTAATTTCATTCTTCCATTATTACAGCGCTAGTGCAGGAGGAGCCGAGCGCGGAAAACCATGCCAGAGTCGTTGGAAAAATCGGTAGTAAGACTGTCACGCTGTTGTGACAGAGTAAGACGTGCAGAAGGGCCTGTGCAATCACAGGACCATCCACCCGTGCAATTTCCTCCAGAGCTCTGTCAGAGCTCAGAAATCACACAGCCGAGCCGGGTCTGCGCTCCATGCTGAGTTACTGAGCACTCACAAATAAGCCACCGCTTCACGCCACAGAGTCAGTCCTTCCTATTCATCTCCATATTTGAGCCATTGCGACCAGCCCTGCAGCCGAATGCCTATCAGCTGATCTGGGTCTAAATCTAAAATTTACAGCGTGGGGATGCTTGTCTCTATGTGTTGCACACATTCAGTGTACATATGAGTTCATCAGACCGAAATATAATTTCAGATTGAACATGATTTATTACCAAAATTGAATCCTTATTTTTGATGTAGGTACATAGGTCTGATGTTATAGGTGGTTTGCGGTCATTACTGGCAAATTTGACTATGATTTAAGTCTAGTAATGATTTCAGAAAAATGTATGCCAATATGTTGCAAGCAATGCATATATTGAATATATTTCATTATACTATAGTAGATGTTTCAACGGTGCCCCATTTTTTTTAGAGGGCTCTAAAAAGCATAAAAATAGACTTAGATTTTTTACCCACAGGCGAAATAAATGTTCTTGGCATTTCTAAATAACAGAATTGCAATTTAAATGGGAATTTAAAGGAAGTAAAAAACTCAAAAGAACAAAAAACTCAAAATTGGATGGATGGATGGACAGAAGGATGGACGGACAGACAGACAGACAGACAGATAGATAGACAGACAGATTAATAGGCCACAGTACTATATTTCTTCTTCTATTACCAAGAAAGATTAGAATAGAATTACAGAATTAAAATTAGTTTTTAATGTTGTTTAAATTGAAACTTGATAAAGAATGAGCATTTATTTTACTCTTATTAATGGCATTTGTTAAATTGATGGATGACTGGATAGATAGATAGATAGATAGATAGAT
>JAHKKF010519185.1:0-44741 GCA_019740295.1 Labeo calbasu | reverse complement strand
TGCTAAGCTATGCTAAAAGTGCTACCGCCAGACCCGGAGATCGGCTGAATGGATTTGAAAACAGTAAAACTCAACTGTTTAACTCTAGGGGAGTTGGATAATGAGCCTATTTTCAAAAAAGTGGAGTGTTCCTTTAAATGCATGAATGTGTCGCCAATCATCATTACATATTCAGGTCTTTAGCAGCCGGACCTATACATTCAGCACGGATAGATCTCTAACTGCTGCAATGGCAAAAAAAAAAACTCAAGAAGAACTACAGAAGAATAAAATCAAGCATATTTCTTTATCTTTTGAAAAGGTTCAATTTGGGCAGATGATTGAATCATCTGTGTCATCGTCAGAGTGCACTTCCACAGTGCATTCAACATCTGGCTCATATCTCAACCATATTTGCAAAACTATCTTTTCAAAGAATGCAAAATCAATAGTTTGATCTCTGGCAACGTATTCACCACATCCCCATCAAATGACAGTGACATTTATATTTTATGGCATACAGTAATTGTTCTGCAGTACAGCCATTCAAACCAGTTCAACCTGCAGTAATTATGAGTGAAACATCACGTCATTATTGTCCATTAAACAGTGCCACCTTGAGGAATAAAGGTGAATTGCATGTACTGAGTCATCAGACATTTAAATATTGTTGTGCATAGAAAATATACCACCACTAATACATACCTTGGGTTTCGAGTGACCCTATACGCGTTTTACAAAAAAAAAAAAAAAACTCAGAAAACATTATTGTAAATTTTATTATTTTTTTGTTATATTGTTTATAATAAATAGATTGGGGAAGTCTAACTTGAGGGTAGTGCATGACGTCCCAAAATGGATGAACATTAAAATATGAGTCAGGACAAAATTAAAAAAGCCGGGGGCCCTTTACTGTATTTAAAAATAATATTACAGTAAATATAGGGACCTTGCATGGTCCCTATCTTTCATAAAAATTTTCCCAACTTTTTGCATACTTTCAATTGAATATATTGAATTCTCTGCTATTTTGCAATCTCATGTCTCAGCCAGGGCAGAATTTTTTTGGAGGGAGTTCCCTTTCATGAATAATGAACTGTAACCTCCACCTTGTTGTGCAAATCACAATTACTTTCTGGAGATACATTTAAAGATTCTTTATAATATCTACTACTGTAACAGCTTTGTCAGTGTTTCTTCTCATTTTGCATAGAGCAACCAGAATCAACAATTGTAGCTAGATTGAAAAATACTTTAGTCATGCTGTTGATGATATAATCTGAAAAGAGTTTGTGGCTATTTGAATTTGAGTTTTATCTGTGTAGGCATTCAGTGGAATTTACTTCAAAACATATGATTTTACTTAATGAATAATAAAAGCAAATTTGGCAAATCAAAACCATGTTCATGTTTCTAGATATATATATATATATATATATATATATATATTCAACATTATATCTACAAAATCTACAGTCAGTTGTTTCAAACTGAAAATGATAAATTTGAATTAGTCATTTTATGTATTGTCATTTTGTTTACGTGCTATAAATTCTGTGGGTTGTAAATAAATAAATAAAAAAATACACTATATTTTACTCAAACAGAGGAAAATATTCTGTAATGTTGCTTCAGCTATCGTTGGGTTTTTAAATGAGAAAAACACAGAAATAGTACCTGCTATATTTTTAACAACATTTAAGGTATTTTAAGAATAAATATAACAAAGTACACACCAAATCCCCCAAGGTGACTCCACTGGTGAAAATGTAAATGTACTAGCAGCTTAAAATACACAAAAAATATTCTAGAAATGTTTATTCTTTGCCCTAGAGTCTTTCAGCATTAGCTTACACAAATGACTGCATAAGTGATGTTATGGTTGCATTGGCTTAGACAGATTAGCTTGATGTGCTTACATAAAATTATTTAATTAATGTCAAGACTGAGGAGAATTTCATTCAGAGGTCGCAAAAGCAATTTTAACAGCTAAATGTTCATCTCTATGATTTTGAAGTGCTATTAACCCAATTTAAGATTCCACATAAAACAAGACTTCTCCCATTTCATCTCATGAAATCTTATTTTTTGTTTAATTTCATACAAGGAAATTTAGTGCTATTCAAGATTTTCCTGAATAATGTTCAAATGGTGAAAAAAGAAAAAAAAAAGGTAAGGTAGTGAAAATGTCTATATGATTGGTAATTTTATTTTACATGTAAATGTCACTATCTATGATAATAATATACATTAGATATTTCTTTTGTTATTTGCCTTTGATTGATTTTTTGTCTTTGATTTTAATAAAATGCTCATTTTAGTTTTGCATAATTTGTTGGAGAGAGATTTAGTTATTTTAAATTTAATGCAGCAACCTTTCAGAGTACAAAAAAATATCTATCATCTATCTATCTATATATATATATATATATATATATATATAAAGAAATAAAAAAAGAAAATGAATAAAACAGGAAGATGCTCAGGACGGGTGTTGAAATTTTGATACTAATATGGTTGTGATATGCCAAAAAAAAAAAAAAAAATTCAAGGGATACCCACCCTTCGTGCTGGGTTTGACACTTAAAAAATCTAGTCACCTTATAGTGTATGAATGCACCTTTTCGTTTTTTCCTCAGCACAGGTTGAATCAGTATTTTTAGCATGTACGAAGCACATTTATTAATCCCTTAGTTCAGGAGCTCATTACATTATATTCATTAATAATTCAACCTGAAGAATATGAGGAACTAAGTTACACTAGCTTTGAACACTTTTTTTGGGCTGAGCTTCAAAGGACATCTCATTACCCAGCGGTCGATACTATCCCCACAGCTCAAATAAAGGTTTCACACAAAACACATTAACCACAAGAAATGGCCAATTATTCATAGATGATTGACAGCAACAAATTAAAAGCCACAGCGGGACACAATATGAGAGAAGATCATACGTGATTGTATGAGGTACCGCAAAGATTCACCTTACAAGAACCATGCTACCAAATGTAATATTATTCATGTTTTAAATTCTAAACTAATTTAACCAGCTTGAATTCTTCAAGGAATGAATTCAGTAAGGTACCAGACACATTCCTTGAAGATTTTGGTCCATACTGACATGAGAATATCACAAACTCGCACTGGCTGCACATTCATGCCATTCCCAGGAGACCATTGTACTAAACTCAATGACATGGCATATTATCATACTAAAATTAACTACTAGAAAATGGGTAGACTGTGTCCGTAAAAATATGCACATGGTCAGCAAGGATGCAGATCACAGCAGGTTGGATGTGGAATTTAAATGATGCTCAAATGGCCTAATTTTACCACCACCAGCAGCAGCAGCCTGATCCACAAATTCACATGGTTAACACCAAATTCTGACCCTACCATCTGTATTGCATCTGAAATCATGATTCACAAGACAAAGCATGTTCTTCCAGTCGTCTAATGTCCAGTTTGGCAACCATATGCCCAGTGTAGCCTCAGCCTCCTGTTCGTAGCTGCCTGAGGAATCTCCTGTTTGCTTGCTGGTCTAGCCAGCCACTTAAACGTTCAAAGTGTGCATTTAGAGGTGGTTTGTGGGATAGCACTGCGGTAATACATTGTTATTTTAGTTATCGCCACCTTCCTGACAGCTTGAACCATTCTAGCCATTCTCCTCCAAACCCTCTCATTAACAAAGCAATTTCACAAGCAACTGCTGCTCATTTGATGTTTTTTTTTCCTCCAACTCTAGAGACTGTTGTGTCTGACAATCCCAGGAGATCGGCAGTTTCTGAGATGTATTCTGAGATATATTTAGTGGCTTGAAGAAGTTTGAGATGACATTGAAAGTCTAGGATACAAAATACAACTTCAAGGTGAAAAAAGTTTTATGATTTTGAGAAAGAAAGAAATGTTATGACTTTAAATAAGAAGTAGATATTCGACTGTTCCCTTTTCTAGGTCATTTAACAAGCACATTTGACAATATGTGAACTGCTTGGTGCAAAAGTTCAGATTTTGTTACTTCCATTAAAGTTATTTCAAATATCATAAAATAATGCTGAATAACAAATTTTCCAGTACAGCACATACTTGTAAAGTCCATGTCAACCTAAAGTGCTACTCTTATCAAAAAAGGACATACAAAGGCTAGGAAATACTATTCTCAGGTTCACTTCATATTTAACATTTTCTCAAACTGTTATGCCACTGAATAAATATTAATAAATTACATAAACTCAAATTTTGTGCACCAAAATTTGTTAATGTGTTTATATTGAATAAGTATGTACTTAGTTACTGTAAAATGTATTGACATTTGCATATATTGACATATTTTTCCATACCACTGTGGCAATGCGTTGTAAGTTTACACAGTTTATTAATTACTGTATGATCTTGGCCAATACGATGGTTCAACAATGGTTTTTGTACGTAATTACTCCAACGTTTGAGTTTTATAATAGTTTCATCTTAAATTTAGCTGAAAATCTTAAAATAGGCCAATTCAATTTCAAAGTATTTGCGAAAAAAAAACAAGTGTGACAACTAGTCCCAGCTACTAATGTAAATGTATAGGCTTACAGGCTGTGGAAGAGCAGTGAGTGGGATTAATTACAGTACAAGATCATAGGTGTCAGTTCCCCATTTGCACTCTACAAGTAGATCTCAATTATCTTTAAAACAACACTGGATTTCAGATGTTAGGTTAAAGAAGTCCACCCATTGAGATAGACGATGAGGGTAACAAGCGCTGATTTGTCGTGACTGCCTCTTTTCAGCGTCTTTCTGTTTCTCTGAATGGGGTTTTTTGAATAGTCCAATAGAAATTAAATTGGTTAGCTTTCCCAATTAAAGAGTGGAAGGGAGCCTGCATTGTCTCTTCACCCAGACCGTCCCTTCAGGCTGAAGCATTCATTGTGATTAATTCACAACAAAACAGGATGCCACCTCCACAGCCTTCACTCGTAACTGCACCGAGAGATAAAGCTGACTCCGTCACTAACAGACTGCAGTCTCTTTTGTGCGTCTAGCTAACAAAAGAAGCGGGCAGCTAAAACACAAAGAGAATTTATGTGTCTCTAACCTGTTTTCTACAGATCAGGAAGTGGTGATCCCGGTTTTCCATTCTAGCCTTGAACATCATGCTTTTTCTTTCGATATGGTCTTTGCACTAAAGGGCTTTTTTATAGCTGTCATCTTGTTTCAGCAGTGGCACAACTGCAGAGCAAGTCCCTCTCTGAGTCAAAAATGCCGGGATGGTCCCATATTACACAGGATTTTGAAAAGGGCAATTTAGAGAGCTGAAGCATGATAGGTGGTTAGTGTTTGAAAGCTAACAGGGGATGACCGTCTTCAGTACGGCACAAAAGAGGATTGAATTTCAGCATCACAGAAGGGACTTTTTTAAGCAAAACTGTGGGCTGTCACAATATTCTGACACATACTGAAATTTACTGCACACTGGTGCAGCAACAGTCATGAATTCAGAGAAATACATCAACTTTCTTTGATTTCAGGTCTCAGATTGCAATAAATACTACTATAACAAAGCACTATGTACTGAGCAGCAAGATTCCTAACTTTCCAATTTCTTCTCAAATGGCTGACTAATTAAAATGTTTCATCATCATGATGTCACAATAATAAGACAACAATAATTTGAAGATGCAGACATGGCTGCTCTACTGTTTTAAAGATTTTCAGTTGCAAATCTCTCTTCCTTAATCTTTCAGTCCAGTGTCCAAGCTAAATTTAGCACACTATTATGCAATTCAAGACTATAGGATAAACACTCTCAAACAGCTGAGTGCTATCTGTAAATTGTTACTGTTATTCACACCATACATGCCATTTTTACGGGACACTATATTGCCTAAAATATCCAGGATTTCGCAGTTTGCGCTGTTCAGACAGTTTGTTGTATGACATCGGTGAGAGCTATAGAGAGCAGACGGCTCCTTGTGCTTTCGAATCACTCTCACAGTACTTTGATGTTATACAACGCTCAGTCTGCGCAGCACGCTTTAAGTCGAACGAATAAAAGAACGAACACATCTAATATGTATGCGTATTTGCATCGCTTTGACCGTTTTCTGTAGATCCCACCTTCTCATGTGCCACGAAAGATTGATTATGCACAATGCCTGCATGCTAATGGTAAAACTACCTTTCAATCTTTATCTTCAGAAAGTATGAAAACAGGAAACAAAGCCAAATATAGAAATCCTGGCCAGAACTTAAAAGATTAGTTCACTTCCACTTCCAGATTAAAAAAAAAATACCGATAATTTACTCCCATGTCCCATGATGTTCATGTCTTTTTTTCAGTCAAATTAAGGTTTTTGAGGAAAGCAGTCCAGGATTTTTCTCCACATAGCGGACTTCAGCGGTGTCCAACGGGATGAAGGTCTAAATTGCAGTTTCAATGCAGTATCAAAGGGCACTACATGATCCCAGCCGAGGAATAAGAGTGTTATCTAGTGAAATTATTGGTCGTTTTCTGAAGAAAAAAGATTCATGCATTACGTAATCACATTTGAAAGGTCACACGTGATGTAAGTGGAGGTACAGAGAAAAGTCAAAGAAAGTCAAATGTCCTTTTCCAAAAAAAGGCAAAATAACGATGTTGGATGATTTTGAAGTTGGAGAAGAAAATGAGATACATTTGACCTACATTTGACCTTCCCAAATTGATTACGTAACGCGGGAAGTCGTAGATGTGCATCGCACATGTTAGTGCAAGACAAGCATTTGTGGTTAAAAAGTATATACTTTTTTTATCCTTTTTTTTTTTCTTTTTTTTTTGTAGAAAATGACTGGTCGTTTCGCTAGACAAGACGCTTATTCCTCGGCTTGGATTGTGTAGAGCCCTTTGAAGCTGCACTGAAACTGCAATTTGGACTTTCAACCTGTTGATCCTCATTGAAGTCCACTATATGGAGAAAAATCCTGAAATGTTGTCCTCAAAAACCCTAATTTCTTTGCGACTGAAGAAAGAAAGACCTTGATCTTGGATGATGTGAGGGTGAGTAAATCATCAGGAAATTGTTATTCTGGAAGCAAACTAATCCTTTAAATAACAGCAACTTGAAAATAAAAAAAAATTAAGATATATAATACACTTTAAGATATACAGTAGCCAATAAATGCAGGCTCACATTTATTACAAAAAACGTAGACCACTCAGCTAAGCTTTTGGACTTTTTTTGAGATGATATTGACCATTCCCCCCAAAAAAAATTCTCAATTTGCTAAACTTGGAAAATCTTCATAGATCAAGTTATGAGGATGCAAACCAAGCAAACTATGCTGCTAAAACAACTTGCACGAACCAATGCAGCAAACAAACAATGATGAAACTTGCCGAGAAGAAAACATTAAAGGTATACGTTATTATTATTATTATTATTATTATTTATTTTTTTATTTTAAAAAAGGAAATTACATACCATCCTCCGTGGGAACATAAATGTTTAAGTACAGGCAGTCTTCGCTTTGATCTTGTACGTAGGTTACAACGGTATCCAAGTTGGCGGTGAACCATACTGGTAACATATCATTGAGTAAAAACCGATCTTCCAGAAACTGAGGACAAACTGGAGCAAACTGTGTGGCATTTCGAATCCCTGGCCACGACATGGGGGGCTCTGGGGGCTGAAACCTTCTTTCCCCCGTGGGTGGGAGGGCATAGGGAATCCCCAGATACTGTTCCACAGGCCCTAGAATCTCATTGGGCAGAGCCGTTTTCAAGCCTCTTAGCTTGCCGTAGTTTGTCGTGACAATAGGGTGCTGCTGGGCCCGTGTAACAGCTAGCCAAGCAGCTGCAAGCACAATCCAGGTAAAAAGGCGTAGAGTAGCCAGCGGACGAACCATGGTGAGTGGTATCCATGGGGTTCCTCTGAGCCGCGACATGGTCCTCCAGCTGCGGTTGGCAGAGTTGGTTGAATTCACAGTCCTCCACTCCTTCCACAGCCAAGGTGAAACCCTGCCCTCAGACTGCAATGGACAGATGATTGACAGCACACCCACCAATCAGATCAGCGATTATGTCGTTCCCCCATGCCATGAGGGCAATTCCGGATCTCAGTTGTATTTTTGTCGTCTTTAACTGCTATCCTTTTGACGAGAAACAAACCGTGGCTCCTTCCCCCTGAGCTGTCCTCTGATGTAACTACTCCCTCCTTTCAATACCTCCTTTATTAGTTTGCCTGTGGGAAAGAAAGAACAGCCTATAAATTCTCATTCATTGCCATAAACAAAAACAGAGGAATTGCATTTCCTTCATTATTTTGCATGCATTGCATTAAGCATCTGAGGCACCAAGGTAACCTTGCGCTGCCAGAGAAAACATACAATAATAGACACAAATAGCAAATAAATGCTAACACTTAGACATCATTATACTCTAGATTCAAACAATAGCTATTTTGAAATATGACTCCACTGACTGGGCCACAATTTATACAGTAAGTGGTCTGGTAAATTGATAGGCTCAAATAACTGTGTGCGTAGCATTGTAGCGTATACACAAAATATTGTATAGTGTATCCATTTATGAGGTTAGTTGCACTAAATAAGGCTGCTTTAGAACATATTGATCTATTTGTTTGGAAACTGTCTATCTATGATTGAAGCAGTTATGTTTTAGAACAACAATTGAGTTCGATTGATACATTCTCTCCTCTATTTCTCATCGGTTAGTGTAGAAATGTCCAATCTAAGATTTGAAGTGTTTTGATGTCTTGGTTCTATAATGAAAGCTTTTAGTTGTCATTGTGATGTTCCAACATTCTTTACATTTTCATTCAGAGACTTTTATCCAAAGTAACTTACATTGCATTCAAGGTAAACATTTTATCAGTTCATGCATGTCCTGGAATTCAATCCCATGACCTTCCATGAGTTTTGTATTGTTAGCTATTTGGACTACATGAATACTCTTCACAGTCATCATCAGCAAAAGCATGAGATGTTAAAAGGAGTAGTTCACTTCCAGAACAAAAATTTATGGATAATGTACTCACCCCCTTGTCATCCAAAAAGTTCATGTTCAGAAGTTCATGAAGTTTATCAGTCGTAAAGAAATTATGTTTTTGAGGAAAACATTTCAGGATTCCTCTCCATATAATAGACCTTAATGGTGCCTCTTAGTTTGAACAGTCTAAATGCAGCTTCAAAGGGCTCTAAGCAATCCCAGCTGAGGAATAAGGGTCTTATCTAGCGAACAATCGGTTATTTTCTAAAAAAAAAAAAAACATATGATTGATATACTTTTTAACCTCAAATGCTCGTCTTGTCTAGGTCTGCATGAACTTTTTTTCAGTTCAAGACAGTTAGGGTATGTTGAAAAACTCCCATCTCATTTTCTCCTCCAACTTCAAAACCGTCCTAAATCGCTTCAGAAGTACCGACCCAGTGTTTACAAAGCGAATATGCAAAGAAGATCAATTGTCGTTTACAAAAAATGGTAAAACAGTGCTGTACACTCTTAAAAATAAAGGTGCTTTGAAAGGTTTTTCATAGCGATGCCATAGAAGAACCATTTTTGGTTCCACAAAGAACCATTCAGTCAAAGGTTCTTTACAAAACCTTCTCTTTCTTACCTTTTTATAATCTGAAGAACCTTCTTTCGACACATAGAACCTTTTGTGAAACAGAAAGGTTCTTCAGATGATAAAGGTTCTTTATGGAACCATTGAAATAAAAAGATTATTCTATGGCATCTTGAAGCACCTTTATTTTTAAGAGTGTAAGACAATTTTAAAGTTGGAGGAGAAAATGAAATGGGAGTTTTTTGACATACCCTAACTGTACTGAACCGGAAAAAAAACGAGTTCACACAGACCTAGACAAGATGAGCATTTGAGGTTAAAAAGTATGTAAATCGTATTTTTTTTTTTTTTTTTAGAAAATAACCAATCGCTTCACTATATAAGACCCTTCTTCCTCAGCTGGGATCGTTTAGAGCCCTGTGAAGCTGCATTTTGGAAGATCAACTTCAGCGGGAACCACAGAAGTCCATTATATGGAGAGGAATCCTGAAATGTTTTCCTCAAAAAAATAATTTCTTTATGACTAAAGAAAGAAAGACATGAACATCTTGGATGACAAAACATTATCGGAGTACACTATTTTTGTTCTGGAAGTGAACTACTCCTTTAAGACATTGAACATAATCAGAGAGTGAAATTCATCATGCTCTGGCTGAGTCATCTACACAAATTCAAACATTTATCCATTATCCTTTGACTCTGGTCTGTTGTTAAAGTACAAATTTGTGAATTTAGCAAAAGGAAAGCTTCTGTGTAATTACAACAGAATGAATGACACAAAAAACATTGGTTTGAGACTCCTCTTGACTTGGAAATGCTAAAGGTCATGGTGTTTCCAGGAATCTTTTCATGAAGATCCTCTGGAATAAATCAACTGCATTCAAAAGAAATTTCCTTAGAGACATAAACTGGAGTAGACGTGAATACAAATTCGCCTCTGATTTAAATATATGTGAATTGTAAAATGGTATGTCTGCATCACATTTATTGTCTGAACAAATTATAATCTTTCCACCTGAATGAACAAACAGAAGAAGCGCACAAAGCTGAGAGCAGATTATGCGCAAGAAATGCTACCCTGCGTGTGAATTTGAATAATGAATGCTATATGCATTTCATCCACAAGAAAGAGGAGGAAGAGAGTGGGTGTGAAACAAGAATCGAGAAGATCCTCATCAGTTTGTGTTTTTTGATACTCTTGAACTTCAACAACACAAACTGTAGCTCTAATCTGTTTAACTTCATCTACAGTTCAAGATCATCACATGGATTGCTCATGCACATTTGCCTCAAATTACTGAACTAGGCTCGATGGAGCCTCTGGAGGGAAACTTTAATGACTTGAGTCCTGAGTAAATCTACAAGTGATGAACTCTTTGGTTCGCTCTGATCCCTCCATTAATAGCTCTGTCAGTGAAAGCGAGGCGAAGTTTCCTATGAGACTGTTCTCGAATCAGTACCTCTTATTTACAGAGCAATCTGAAGTCATTAAAGGGCATCGTTCTGCCAACATCTTTAAAATACGGTGTTTTTAACAGATGTCACGCCCAGCGTTATCTAAGCTGTCATTTTCAAAGCCCATCTAAATAATTCTTCAAGAATCTAAGATTGATTGATATAACTTTTTCATTTCCTCATATCACAAAGCAATTTCAGCAGAGATCAGATGGTAGATAGTATAACCCATGGAAAGTTAATTGTGCGAACAAAGCAGTGATGATATAATAGACTCATTGAGACAGTCACATTAACTTAAATTGGTGTTGAGCAATGCTAAATTGCAAAAGGATTAGGGTTATCTTCACTTTTCCACTTCATAACAAAATGCTTTACAACGGCAGGATGTTTTAAGCACTGTCAGTCACAAGAGAAAACAAGAAAGCGCTAGAAAACAAACAACACGGAGGCATTATCTCCTTTGTACAATGCAGAGAACATCCCCAGATACTGTAAATGACTGTAAAATATTATTGTGATAAATATTTAGTGGGAGTTTAGAGCATTTGAAAGGTTTTATTCCTCCAAGGCAGCATTTAATGAAGGAGTACGACTTTAATAAGGCTTGAGTCCCAGTACACATGACATGCTTTAAAAGATCTTTATTGGTGGTCTCAGAAAGACCCATCCCGTAACACCCTGGGTTTTAAGTCCGCCCTTTTTTTAAATTAAAACCATCATTTAGCTCAGATATCAAGACGTGCTGTGCACATAGCAATGGCTTCATTATTAAGAGATACCCAAAAGTGAGAAAACTTGTTCTCTTAAAATAAATCACATTGTAATAAACTTGGTAAACAATTAACAATTAAGACAGCATGATCCATCAACAGGCTTGTGTTGATCTAAGAGGTAAGCCTGCTGATTTTTCAGTCCTAAGCTTTTAATACTTCTCCCTTTGCTGTTTATCATTATACATCATGACATTGAGATGGGCATTTCAGAAAATCTTTCACGTACATGTTTGTCCTCCGAAGCAGATGGGCCTGTATGTCTGGCCAGCAATTTAATTTCCAACGCAGACAAAAAGCTATGTAGCATCCACCAGTTTGCATGCACTCTCGTCTGATGTCCAGACAAGCCAAGAGGGATTTATTCAATAACTTTACGCCAATATAGCTACATCCTCAAGCAATGCTTACATTCAAGAGGCTCAGTATATGAAGGCATTTTCTGCCAAAACACCATATTACAACAAAGAAGAACACAGAATTAAGCTGTCCATACTGGCTACCAACCCAAATAGAATTTTGTAATTTACTCACCCCTCATATTGTCCAAAACCTGTATGAAGGCTTTTCATAAAATCATTATATTTTGTCCACACAATAAGAGAAAACAACATTGGACCCCATTGACTTTAAAATTGATTGTCTGATATTGAATATAATAAAATGCAATCTTAATTAAATTAAATTAATTAAGGTATAAACCATGCTACTTTCTAGTATTAAACGAGTAAATTAAGATGAGAGAATGTGAGTTTCTGTCAGTTACATTTAGATAAGGTGACTGGGTGGAATTTCTGTTGTAAATGTATCAAACACTTCCCTTAAATGCACCCTCGATACATGAGTGAGTATGACAAATAAAAAGAAGGGAGAAATGAGACCAAAGAGAATAAAAGGAGATAAAATAGCATTCGCTGCCTGTGTGATCACCGAAGATAACTCACGCGAATCTCAATGAAGGCACCGGGTCTCTCTCTGAATTTTAATTATAATAAATGATCTGCTTGAAGGAGGCTCTAACAATTGCACTGTTCAAAGAGTGACTCATGACTTAAAGGAGACAGTATCGATTCGGTCCAAGCGATAGACAAAAGACCATGGAATAAAGCATAGAATCTGCTGTGACCTTTGGATGAACTTCGGATAAACGTGGTGCGATTCCACCGCAAATGCACCTGCTATGACTTATTCAACATGGCGGCTGGGAAGTCAGCTGGAATTTGTTTTCTCAAGCTGTATTCTCTCCTTCTATCTTTCTGTCAGTTGACCAAGTGTGGACAGGAACCCCAGAAAGCAAAGAGAGAGAGTGAAAATTTATTCAAAGGTGACACCGACAGCCAACCACTGATCCTATGAGTTAGTGAGAGAGAACACAAGAGAAATGCTGAATACTAAAACCAGAATTATTTTGCTTATGTTAGCACTATGCCTATTTTAACTACATACATTTTTGTGATTACAAACTCAAGTAGCTCCATCACATTTGCTATCACATTTTTTTTTTAAATATACACAGGCCTACTAAAGATACCAAGAAGCTTACAGCACACAATCAAATTATTTGCAGTTTTTTTTTTGTTTGTTTGGCGAATAACAGGTCAGAGAATGTACTGGTCAAAGAACAATGCCAGCATGGTGGATTAAGTATTACACACTTACCTAAAGAGCATACTTTATCACTATTTTTCCTACTTTGAATGTACTAATCAATGTTTTTATTGATCTACCTTATAGACAGACTGAACTTGTTGACATTTTTCAAATTACGTGAATTATAAACCATAATTCACTACTTAAAACGACACTAATGTCACGCAGTTGCCGCGCATTCTGACAGAAGTGAAGGTTAAAACGCTGTACAGTGCGAATGTTCGAGAGGCGGCCCAATTTCCCCTCCTCACTCCATCCCAAAAACACGCACGTATGCAGGAGATGTCCACAGTACCACCTTGTGGTTCACCGCTGTATAAGCGGGACAGCTTGGGTTGAAACAGTGGTCCCTGTGATGAAAGTCTGGACTCACCGCATCTTTTGAGGAGAACGTACTTCGTCAGTAACCATAGCAAAGCCAGGCGAAAGTTAAGTAACAAAACACGCCATATCGCTAAGTCTTCCTCAGTTTGAGCGCACCTTCTAAGTGTCCCATCACAGAATGATAATGTATTTTATCGCAAATACACTACGTTCTAAATAATAACCTTGCATTTCTCTCAAATCCTGGCCCAACATTATGGCTCTCGAGAAACGAAATCTCGAAAGATTTATCGCCACCACATTTTTAAGCCGAGTGATTAACACGCGTATGGATGTGAACGGCTATAAACGTACGATAAGGAAAACAATCGTATATCAATCAACACCTCACTGTACCGAGGTTTGGTTAGCCACAGGTAAGTAGTGATATACCAAAACACTTATGCCACACGAACCCCTTGCTAAAAAATATTTCCACTCATCTGCTGAGTGTCGAAGTGCGTACATGTATTTACTATGACTCATATAAAAGATTCTTTCATGCTGTGTACTTGAGCTTCATCTTTAAATGTAGATGACACTAATGGTGGAGAGTAGAATAAGGGTTTTATTGATCCTAATAATAATTTCGATGACGAAAAAATGTCCACGTAAATTAAATTGCCCAAAAACTACTGAAACAGTTTGTACGGTCAGCCTTTTTCATGCAAATCAGCGCGAGCAGCCGGCGCGAATTAAACACTCAAAGCAAAATCGTTGCATCGTTCGTCCGGATGGATGAAGCTTTCACAGAGCGAGAAAGAGAGAGAGAGGAGAAAAATCATGGGAACCAGCTGGAAATAAGCGCGTACGCGGCGTCAGGCAAACAGTTCAACTCTGTATAAACACAAAATAGAGATACTTTCACTTCCAGGGCTGCTTGTGTGGCTTACCTTTGCGGTATCTGCATTGTACGGCTTCTGTCCTGCCGCCCCGACTTCCTGAGGTACGGTCAAAATGTATGTGCCACACAAGGGAAAAAAAATCTAACTCCGTTCTGCCCCTGTTAAAATCCAACGTGATGCTGCCGTCCGAAAGAGAGGTGGCACACCGGGGACTGTTCAGCAGAGACGCGGCAACATATCAGATGTAAATGACCCACATAGATTAAGGTAATTCATTGAAATCACTGCGGAGAAACAGTAAATTGTAGAGAATCTGATTGTCTCCATAGAAAGAGGCAGCACAGACTGGAAAAAAAGAGATTAAAGGGAGAGAGACTGAGGCTGTATCAGGCGTCTCTCTCTCTCTCTCTCTCTCTCTCTCTCTCTCTCTCTCTATCTCTCTCTCTCTCTCTCTCTCTCTCTCTCTCTCTCTCTCTCTCTCTCTCTCGTTGCCATTGGACTGCACTGAATGAAATTTACAATGCCTACAACCAATAGATTGCCGCATTCACTCTATCACCCTTTAACCAGCTTCAATACATATATAATAGCAGTGCGTTTGTGGTTGTTTTGGGTTACAACTATATAGTGGATGTGATTTCAGCAATATCACACAAGTGCTGTTGTACTGAATATCAACACGGCAATATACTTATGATGCCGCCCTTGATCATTACACTTCCTTGATCAAGTAAACTTCCTTGATCAAGAAGTTTACTTTTTTAAAAAAGAAATTGGCCAGTTTCTCCTCCGCCAATGGAAGGAGTGCTAAAAGAAGCCAAACTTAAAAAACTGAATATTTGGCAAACAATGTACAGACTGAAAACCAGTCTGGAACAGTGTATGAGTGGAGTGGACTGGCAGATATTTTCACATCACTCAGTTTGAGGTCCACTCCAGGTTTTTGATTTTTTCTCTTCCTACAGAGAGAAACCCAGCTCCAAGAGGTCTGACTTTCAACATCCTCTTTAAATTTTCTATGACACAAAAGTCTAAAGGTGCAATCAAAGTAATTTCAATAGGAATTCACATGACTTGGAATTTCACAAAAAAAAAAAAAAATCCACACAGATTTCATCAGGTTAATGTTGATCATGCAAATATGCCATGTTGACCAGTGGAAAGCTAATTCTGTATCACTATATTAGATGTTCACTAATGACTGTTTCTTATCTCTAAAGTCCTTCCGCTGCAGACAATGTCTGTTTCCACTGTGCACCGCTCACATGCTCTTGTCTATGAACAGTAGCTACGTTTACACAGATACTTCTTTCTTCCATCAGAATGAATTCATTCGGATTGACGAATCCGAAAGTAGTGTTTACACGAATGCTAAATAAAGTGATCGGGTTGATATGGACCTTTATATGTCACAAGCTTCTATCGGATTTAATCTTTTGACATGCGCACACTGCATGAATATACAGAGTTTCTCCCTGTTGTCACATACTGTTTTAAAAAGCGCATTTGATATTTATTTACTTCGTTTCCTAATTAGGCGACGACCAGCGCATGAACTGTTGTGCTGTGCTGCTTACTAGAAAACAGCAAAAGTGCCCCTTTCCGCACCCAAAACCAGTCATTTGTTGATGAGAGTCTTAAACAAGGACTTGTTGTGGGATGTTGTGCTGCTCCACTTCACAGACGCTGAGTGAAAGCAGAATTTTAGAATGACCGAATAAAGCAATAAGCCCCAAGAAGCTGTGATTTACAGTGAATTTATAATAGCTAAGGGACATTATTAGGCACGACACAAAGCGGACTGGGCTTATTGCTTTTATAAAACAGTTATTCCATATACGTAGTAAGGTTTCATAAAATAAAATAGAGCAAATAAAGTGTAATGTTGTTAATACAAACATTATTCTTCCGCCAAACAATGTAGAAGAAACAGTTGTGGTTGGAACAAAGTGGTTGCCGAGCAACACACAGACGTAAACATGTTTGTACAGTAATTTACAACAGCTTTGAACACGGCTCAACCAATCAGAATCAAGGACCGGAACTTTATTCACCAGTAAGGATAACTCGTTTATTATTTTATACGTCACAGCACGTGCAATGCTTTCTAGTATCGTTTTTCAGTCTGAACAAGCGTTTACATGTCCTCTCGCTAGGATTACAAAAGGAATAAACCACCCCTTAGAATCCGATCGAAATCTGAATTAAATCTGGCCAATTCAATCCGATTGACATGGTTCCACGTGACTTTTTTATTCTGATTATGCTTCTAGTCCTATAATGATCGTATTATTAGGGTCCATGTAAATGCAGGTAGTGGGATGTCCCAGTACTAATTATCAGCAAACTTGAAGCGACTAGTTCATGTCATCTGCAAATTTTGGGTTCTTTGCCATTGTTGCCTTCGGCTTGCTTAGTTGGGGTCAAAAGACACATAATATTCAGTAATATAACTGAATTGACACCACTGACACTGTTGGATGAGAGCAAAATTTGAATTGGAATGAACTGAATAATGACACTTCTGTCTTGCAACAGCTGCTTTATAGCAAAATTTTGGATTGGCTTCATATTTGATGTTTGCATCACTAATTCTATTACTTTCCTGATTAATACTGTGGAAGTGCTATAAAAATAAAGGTGACATAAGTAAAAGTAATATATATATTATAAACACTTTACGTACAGAAATATTGCTGCTATTACTTTCCCTTTCTCTGGCAAACGTACAGTCACTGAACTTTAGATTAACTGAGACCAGACATTATATTATGAGTGCAGCATTAAATTTTTAGGATGACAAGGAGCATTGTCAATTTCTGGAGAGCTCTCTCTACTGTCATTTATTAACTAGTTTGTTTTAATCTGTGATATTATTATTACTGATCGCAGCTGTAATTGGATGTTTAGATTAAAAAGGCCATCCGTTATGTAATTTGTGCAGCTTGGAAGGTACAATTACCAACAGTGGCTGATGCACTGTGGTGGTGTGGCTGTAGTGGAAATTACCGAGCGTGCCTAAGTGCTTCGGATCGCAAAGATACAATCACGCGCGAGAGACTTAGATCAAAGACCATGGGCGCTCATTTCTCCAGGCGTTCAAACTCCCGGCACAGATGAAGCTTGTTGCCTCAGGGCAGCAAATGGATTCATATGGCAGCCGAGGGCCCATGCGAGTGTAATGTGAGTAGATCCCTGCCACTGTTTACTCCCTATTCTTCATATCTGTTACAAAACATTACTTTTAAAAAGATAATCATATACCAGATACTTTATAGTTTTGTCTCCCCAGCGAAAGCCTGAGGAAAAAATTTTTTCCAGTCTCTGGCTGACACTGAAAAAGACTTTTCAAAGGGATTGTGCCAATACAACAACCAGTAAAAACTTTACGGGGAATACATTTTACTGTATTGCATACATGTTTCACATACTACGTTTTTTTAGATAAATCTGATGTTAAAAAAAACATTTTAGTAATAACAAGATATTCTCACTTGTCCTGAAGTCAGTGCTGAGACTCAGCCCATTCTTTCACCACTATTGTATTTAAGTAACCCAGCAACAGAAACCTTTCCACATCTCACATTTCTGAGATTTTCTCGTGTCCCGTGCTGCAACTGAGTCAATGCAGCTCATTTTGCCTCGCTGTCTCCCTCATCCCAGTCTAATAGCAGGGATCTGTCTAGTGCCTGCTGACCCCAAACACAGTAACACATTTAATCTGGCCGCGTCCCGCAGCCACGTAACAATTGCTACGTCTCTAGCGGAAAGCTTGTGATGTATCGGACATGACACCCGCATCAATGGCTGCTGAGAGCTGGCCAAGTGCTATGGGCGGTATGGAATAGCATATCAGCTTTTACACCTGAAGTGCGCCTGTCAAAAGGAATAAGAGTAAGAGTAAGACTGAGCCGACTGTTCTTTAATAATTTATGATCTGTACTTGACATATAGCACTGTTTGTATTGATTTGATATTAAATATTACGTTTGGCTGTGGCATAGTGAAAAAGTGCACTGTTAGTGTGAATCCAACCATGAAAGGTTCAATTTTGGGGTGAGAGTTTAAATACACAATCTCCATTTGAATGCAATATGCGTGAACGTTGTTTTATAAATGGCTGGAATTGCAACCGGAAATGAATATATGACATGTGATATTGCCATATAAGGCAATGTGTATTTTTCACAGACCATATGGAAATTATATAACATTCTAAAAGTCATTCTATAATTAGGGGTACATGTCATGTCCATAGACTCTGATAAACTGATCACTTTTATATCAGGAGACATTTCTAACTCATTTAACACAAAAATCGAACAGACACCCAACTTTTATCTTGCAAAAAAAAATGGCATATTCTATACTGGAATTTGCTGTTTTTGTGCTGTCCGATTTGGTGAATGTGAGGTTTTGCTTTTCAGATTAGCTCTAAAATACATGTTTCTGTATATATTTCTTATAAATATTTGTCCATATCAGAAATCAGTGTCAACTGTGTTACTCCCTATAAAACCCCCTATAAATCAGCAATGGTTTGTTCCAAAGTCACAGGTCCAATTTCAGGTGATGTAATTTCCTTTTTTGGAAGGAAATTTGAAGACAGTGTAGTAAATCATAACTTCTTGTTATCAACATGTTCTGGTGAACTTGTTTCACATGTTATATTTATAAATATGTAGAAAAAAATAATCTAAAAACATAAGTTAATCAAGGTCATGTACTAACTAGTCCAAGGTCAGCAGTTTGCACAAGGCCCAAAAATGACTAAAATGTCAACTGTGTTACCTGTCAACTGTGTTACCCCTTAGCTGTAACACAGTTGACAAGGATTAACATGGTTGACAGTGTTGGCAATTTAGTGTCAATTTAAGCTCACATCGAGTGTTGTTGATAAATAATAATAATAATAATAATAATAATAAATAAAAACATTTACAAACTGTTGTCTTTACACAGAAATTATGAGGAATTGCCTAAAACCATGATTTGTATTACAGTAGATAAACTTAACTGATCTAGTCACAGCCACACACAGCCAACTCAGTATCCATAATATTTTATACACATTATGTTTACATTTGTCAAGGGTTATAAAGCATTAAGAATTGTTCATGATTGACTTAAACCTATATAATATTATAGATTTGACATACATCTATGATGAAAATGAACACTAAATTTAGCATACTGTGGACTTATGTCAAAGAAAAGTTTCATACTTCATGATAGCATCCCACAGAATGCCCATTATGAAGCCCCAAATTCACATTTTTAAATCAGTATAGACAGATAACCTCAAAAACTCTGGTGAATAGACTCAAACAAACAAAACCACAAACAAATGTGTTATCAAACATGTGGTACTTCATTCATGTTTCATTCAACAGCTCATTTGTCCGTAACACAGTTGACAAAATAATGAATCAAATGTTAATTTTTATTAACATATTTAAAAAGTCATTAAGCTTGCCAAATATTTAATTTAGCACATCAGGGGGATATATTATTCAACCACCTAGTTTATTTATAAAAAAAAAAAAAAAAAAACTTTTTGGCTGACATGAAACGTACCCCTAAATATAGAATGACTCATATGTGACAAGAATGGGTATTGTTTTGGTTTTAGGACAACTTTGATGAAAAGTTTAAATCCACTATATTTGATCTACTATATTTTTGGCTACTGCTACAAATATACCCGTGCTACGGCTGGTTTTGAGGCCAGGGTCACATATATAAAATCCCCAGAGTAAAAGTTGTGTCTGCACATATGTTATTTCTGCTACACCTGCTATATGTTTATATTTAGATGGTTTATATTTGCTTAATATCAACATGTAATGACCAGGATGGATATAAATATACATGACATATATGTCATATATGTCAAAAATGTATCAAACGTAAACATACTGTACATGCATGTTAATATATGGAATTTCTCCAATTTCTAATAGAGTTCATATAACTATTACATACATGGAAATGTAATATATTATATTTGAATATCGGAAAAACGTTTTTATGTATATTTAAGTATTCTTTATTGCTTTTTTTTTTTTTTTTTTTTAAGATGACTGAGCGGGAGATGAAGTGAAGAATGTTCCAGATAATCTGTGTAAGAAATTCCAAGATATCTATAATACATCTACTTTATATGATAAATATGGATTCTTAGTCTGAATGAATATTAATATGTCAGTTAAATATTGATGTATGCATGAATAAATAATCATTTATTAACTCCCTCTGACCTTACATTTCTGATTTTTTTTCCTCTGAGCATTAATTCCACACGTTTTCTTTATCAATTTAACTAGATTGCAAAAACCATGTGACAAGTCAGTGATGAGTCTTGATAAGATGATTTTCAAGTTCAATTTACAAGAAAATTCCATCCATGTAAAATGAGACTGGGCAGAATGTAATTTGATGAAACGTCACAACCTTATTAACGCTCACACTGTTATATGTATCTTTGACCTCTTTACTATTCACCCCATGTAAGGTTCCAGCTCTCTGCATGAGGGTTATTGAAAATGGTTATTTTTTTCACCATGGTTTTCAATACAGTTGCTTTAATGATGATTTAGCACCAGTTGATTTATTGGAAACAGCATTATAATTATTATAATACCAAAAGTACAGGTTCAAAGTTTCATGTGTCATCTTCACAACAACACAGCTGCATTTAAAATAAAATAATAAAATAAATAAATAAATAATAAAATAAAATAAAATACTGACAGTCATTTTCTCTGTGATGGTATTTAGTTTGTTCGTATTGTACTGCACTTAAAAATAAATAAATATATAGACATTTTTCCACTACTAGTTTTCTCCTTCATAACAGTTTTAGTTAGCAATACTAGCTTTGCTCTGCATCACCTCACAGTCACTCACACGGACATAAGGAGTTAAAAAAGGACAATGCAAGGTGCAAAATGACACACAGAGGATGTGACCTTTCCCTCACCGAGGATCTTTGCCCAGACACTGACCACAGGGTCTATATCATCCCACATCAGACAGAAGCATTCCACATCGCACTTCCATGCAAAATCTTTGATATGAATCCTCTGTGACATCTGCCAGTCTCACAGGGGCTGATGGACAGATTGAGTGGTCCAATTCTGAAGGATCTCCATATTCAGACAGCAGCTAAAATAAGCACCGGAGTGCTGCTGTCCTTCAGCAGCAACAGATACGGAAGGCAAAGGGGGCAAAAAGATCAATGTCAAAACGGAACGTGTTGATGGATAAGGATGATGTGGTTTGACCTAAGCCGTTAATAATTTATGGACTGATGATATTGTTCGTGTTCATGAGTGCCTCTTTCCTTCTAATGGTGTATGAATAATTGCATTCCTGCATTACACCTTCCTTTCCATTTTTTAATCATTTATAAGATGATACTGAAAGATGGTCAGAAAATTCTGAAAACCTCTGAAAGAGTGTAACTCCATCCTTATTTGACCGAGTATGAGAGTTTGCATGTTTAACAATTTTGACTTTACTGACTCTCATGCGAATTTGTTGACACAATTCAATCAGGCATATCAGATGAAAATAAATAAAACATTCTTGTGTAACACTTCCACAGTCAAGCATAAATATTTGCAATTCTCATTTCACCTGGGTGCATAATTTTGTGCCTTCAGGCAAATATGCAACAACAATATTAAATTTCATTGGCAAATGTGATGGCTAACAGAGTATTGAACTCATTTGTCACAACCAACAAATTATTATCTTGCAGGTGATGCAGCTACTTTTTAGGTAGTAACCTTGATATTGATATTATATTTAAGAAAAATGGATTGTGTGTCACTTGTGTAATTGAGATTTTGTATTTGCTTTTCATTTCTAAGGTCAAGAGAGTCTGTTCCACTTTCTTGGAAAATAGTGCTGGATCATTAGTGGTGGTGTGGAACTCTTTCTGGTTTCCTCAAGGGGAGCTTCAGAAGACTGACCTGCTTACAGATGTGGTGATTCTGGCTCCACATACCCCACAAAGACACTCAGACACACAAGCATAAACACGGCATCTTAAATGCAAGATTATTCAGGCAAACGCTCTCCTAGGGAAAAAAACATATCCATCTGCACATGGTAGTCACACATACGCTCATAGGTATTAATACATGCATGCATACACATTTGCATGGGAACATAAAAATAGGTTTTCATCCAGTGCTTCATGGCAAAAAAAAAAAACAATGTTGTAGCTATTTAACACAGCTGATGTCTTAAAGCCTCGGGTCACCAGAGGTCCAAAGCAATAAAGATTTTTTTTTTTTAAATAATGATAAAATTGTTTTAAAGAATTAAAGGGTTAGTTCACCCAAAAATGAAAATTTGCTCATTATTTACTCACCCTCACGGCATCCTAGGCGTATATGACTTCCTTATTTCGCACAAATCCTATTGGAATTATATAAAAAAAATGTCCTGGCTCTTTCAAGCTTTATCGTGGCAGCAGGCGGGTGTTTCTTTTCAACAGGTCAAAACAAGTCCAATAAAGTGCATCTATCCATGATAAAAAAAGTTTGTGCTTCTGATTTGTGACCATTGTTTTGTTTTGATCTCTCCTCTGCGCCTGAGCATTGCATGCGCAATGCTGACGTCATACATCATCTGCCCAGAGCTGCTTCCTTGTACAACAGTGAGTGTGAGCTAGATTAAAGTCATGATTGTGTTTTAAATATAGATATTTTTCATACAAAAATGCATCACCCTCTGGAGTCGTGTGAGGCACTTTTTTATTATGAATGGATGCACTTTATTGGACTTGTTTTGACCTGTTGAAGAGAAACACCCATCTAATCCCATGATAAAGTTTGAAAGAGCCAAGACATTTTTTAATATAATTCCGATTCGTCTGAAAAAAGAAAATCATATACACCTAGGATGGCTTGAGGGTGAAAAAATAATGGGCTAATTTTCATTTTTGGGTGAACTATCCGTCTTACTGTAACACATTCAAAATATGTTATTATGTTTTTATTAAAGTTATGTAAATAATCATACTATATTCCCTCCCTAGCATTTGTAAATGTAATTTACAGAATCTTTTTCATTATTTTAGACAGCTATAACCAAAATAAATAAATAAATAAATAAAAATAAAAAATGCAAATACAAATTCATACATAAGCTTTTGAATACCTAAATTGGTCACATATTATTTTAAGGTCCAGTTCTCACTATTAACAAACCATTAACTATGACTTTTGCCTTTATAAACTCCTAATTTGCTGCTTATTAATAGTTAGTACGGTAGTTGTTAAGTTTTGGTATTGGGTAGGATTAGGGATGTAGAATATGGTCATGTATAATAAATGCTGTATAAGTACTAATAAACAGCTAGCGTGTTAATACTAGGCATGCTAATAAGCAACTGGTTAACAGTAAGATTTGGTCCCTATACTGAAGTGTTAACCATGAATTTTACACTATAAAAATGCTCAGTAGAGGTCAAAGGTCATAGTGAAATATGGACAAACCCAGTGACTGGGTTGTTTTGACCCAGTGGTTGGGTTAAATGTGTAACCCAACCTTCTGGGTTGTTTTATTTAACTCAACTATAGTTTACAAATTATTCCATGGCTGGCTTAAAATGAACCCAAAATAGGTTGTAAATTTGTTATTTATTGAACGTATTAATACGTTTTTTCCAATCTATTTTGGGTTAATTTTAAGCAAGATATATAATAATTTTGGTAACAATTTACACTCTAAAAAACGTGTTTTGTTTTGTTTTGTTTTTTTTTAACCCAACTGCTGGGTTATGCCTGTTGGGTCATTATGGGTTACTTTTTGTGTAACCCAGCTGTTGGGTTAGTGGCTGGGTCAATCTCACTGACCACTGAAACTATACACCCCTCCCCTCCCTTTGCCAAAACAACCCAGCGCGGACTCACTTCAACCCAGCTGTTGGGTTACAGTCAGAGCGTGGGCTTTTCATTCTTTTCAGGAAAGAGCCTTCAGCGCTGCAGATTTAGTAGACTTGTTCAGTGAAATTCAAGTTTGTATTTGTTTTATTTATAATGTATACGTTATATTGTATATGTTTTATTTATCTATAAAGTCTTTACTGTGCTGTAAATTATTTTATTTCGCGCAACGCAACATACACGGACCATGTCGGTCAGCTAAATGCGTCAGCAATGATCATGTCGCATGACAGAAATGCCTTTTTCTAAAAAATCTAACTGATTTTATTCATTGTAATACTGATTCTAATTAATTCATATGTTAAAATATGTTCTCAAAACTCTGAACTGTTTATGGACAGGTTAGTCAGTCACGGCACCTTTTAGCTACGAGTAAAACGCGAGGCGGCTGCGGTCTGAAGTTCGCAGATTCCCCGGGGAACAGCAATCCATCATCGGCTCTATTTCGGTTAAAAGGGATAACTGAGAACTGTTTAATATATTTAAATTAAAATATTACTAAAATGGTTGTTAAACGATTTTAAATGTATGCAATGTTGAAAACAATGCTGCATAATTCAATTTGTCTTATTTTTTCACTTATTAATAAATGTTCACATTTTGATTATTACTGTTGCCTCTAGTCTTTTTAATTTCCAACCTATTTTCTGTTCATTTTAAGCCAGCAATAGTAATTTTCAATTAATATTTCAGTTAATTAAAACAACCCAGCATGTTGGGTCAAATATTTACCCTTGGTTTGTCCATACTTGACCCAGCGTTGGATTACCAAAATAACCCAAATTGGGTTGTTTTAACCCAGCATTTTTTTAGAGTGTAGTATAGGGAACAATTCTCACTATTAACTAGTTGCTTATTAGCAAGCCTATTCATAACAAATTGGTTATTTATTAGTACTTATAAAGCACATATTCTGCATGACCATAGTCTACATTCCTAATCCTACTCAATATCTAAACTTAACAACTACCTTACTAACTATTAATAAGCAGCAAATTAGCAGTTTATTGAGGTAAAAGTCAAGTTTGTTTGTTAAAAGTGAGAATTGGACCTTAAAGTGTGACCTTTAATTTTTAATCAATAGTTGAGCTAACTAAAATTACCCAGAAGGTTGGGTTAAAACTACCCAGAATTACCCAGAAGGTTGGGTTAAACATTTAACCCATATTTAGATCAATATCTGCTTAACCACAGGTTTAAGTTACTCATTACAGTAACACTTTAGTGTAGGAAACAATTCTCACTATTAATTAGTTGCTTATTAGAATACCTATTATTATCATATTGGCTGTTTATTAGTGCTTTTAAAGCACATATTCTGCATGACCATTTTATACAGCCCTGATTCTACCCAATACCAATAAACTTAACGACTACCTTACTAACTATTAATAAGTAGCAAATTAGGAGTTAATTGAGGCAAAAGTCATAGTTAATGGCTTGTCAGAGAACTGGATTTTAAAATAAAGTGTGACCGTAATTTGTAAACAATATTTCAGTTAACTAAAACTACCCAGATGGTTGGGTTGGGTACAACTACTGTACCTTACTAACTATTTATAAGCAGCAAATTAGGAGTTTATTGAGGCAAAAGTAGTAGTCAACGGTTTGTTAATAGTGAGAATTGGACCTTAAAATAAAGTGTGACCGTATTTACTATATACAGTAAGTTAACATGTAATGGTTCTGACCCAGGATTTTTCATCATTTTTACTACAATGAATATGTTATTGTGTATAAGGAAAATATAATTTAAAATTTTGGCCACAGAGAAAGTTTTGGAAGAGCTTTGGCACACAATGTTTATGATGAGAAAAGAGAGAGAGAGGGAGTGAGAAAGAAACAGATGATTTGATAACAAGAATAGTACTATTGATTTTACTTTGAATGCACAAGAACAGTGGCTTTGAAAAGAACTGGGAACGATACCATATGGCTCGGAGCACCAGATAATGGTAGAAAGAGCAGGTATTCAATTCCCCATAAACCAGACAAACCAAATTAAACTGAGCCCAGACTGACTAAGGGAAAACACTACGGACCTTCATCGGGAACTCAGGAAGAATGTTTCTAGAGGCCAAATCAAGATCATCACAATGGCGACCACACATGAGGTGTTGGGTCTACAAGGCGATGCTCCTCTGAACAGACATGAAAAGCTTCATTAAAGGATCCTATTATACCCTTTTTACAAGTAGTATAAGTCTCAGGTGTCCCTAGAATGTGTCTGTGAAATTTTAACTCAAAGTGACTCAAAGATCATTTATTATTCCATGCTGTAAATGCCCTTTCTTGGGTGGAAGCAAAAAAAACACTGTTTTCTTTAAATTGAAGTGAGCAGCCCTCCTTCACTGATCAGATGTCAATGAAGGTGAAGCTTCACCATGTTGAATAAACTGCTTTTGTGGGAAAACGGCTTATCATTTAATAAATTGACCGCCTATCAACTGATCTTCAACATGTTTACCATTAAACTGCATTAAACAATTATAAGAGAAATAACAGACACTTTTGTGACAGGTAAGATTGGGCAGCAGCGACTGACTGTCACACAGCAATGAGGACTACCTCATTGGGAGGGAGTTCGGAAAAAGTGCTGATACAAAGAAAAACTCCCTTTTTGTAACTTTGCAAATCGTCAAGCTAAAAATAGCAACATTACACACTAAAGGAGGCTGAAAATGTAGAAAGCATAATAGGATCCCTTTAGTGGATATAAGCTCAAGACTATATATGGTGGATGCTTTTATCCACTGCCTTCAAGGTTGGCCTATACAATTTATCGCTTTTTGCATTCCCTTGGAGTCAAACCTATGACCTCTACTGTTTGAGCTAAAGAACAATTCATACACCCTGTCAGTCATCCTAGTCAGTTGAACAAAAGAGTAACTGTAAGCAGTCAACATTAACAAAAAGAAATTCTGCTGTGCAGTAGAAAATGTGTGTGGCATTGCACCTGAAGTCCAGTATCTAGAAGCTACATACAAGTTGAAAAGAAGATGACAGGATTCATACAGTGTCAAGGCCAGTAAATGATGAAATGCAAAGCATCTATGAATACATCATGGATACATCATCAGCACCAGATCAATAAACAGTACTCAAAAAATGACCGAAGGTGCAGACTGCAAAGAGGCCTCCAGCTCCTAATGCAACATTAACAGCATACACTGATTAGAAGCAAACAGGGTGACGAAATGGATCACCTAATGTACGTCTAAATGGAAAGCTTCACAGAAAGTGATAAAAAAGCAACAAGGCAGATAAGTGCAAGATGTACCAGGCAGTGAAGGAGGAGCTAGAAAAATTGTGGCAGGTCAAACACAAAGTTGTTCAGAGGGTGATAGGTGTTCTCAAGGCTGTTACACACCATCTGGAAAAATGGTTTCAGATAAATCAAGGTAATTTCATGCTTTTGAAAGAACAAATTTAATGTTCATCCACGCTACATCTATTTGATTACATATATACACTAAACGCATTGCCCACGTATGTCCAAGTAACATTTCATCCCCTTGTCTCTGAAGTTTGGCTAATATTTGCACCATACACACTCAGGCTTAAAGGGACAGTTCACCCAAAAATGAAAATTACCCCATGATTTACTCACCCTCAAGCCATTCTAGGTTTCTTCTTTTAGATGAATACAATCAGAGTTACATTAAAAATGTCCTTGCTCTTGCAAGCTTTATAATGGCAGTGAATGGCTGTTGAGATTTTGAAGTCCAATAAAGTGCATCCATCCATCAAAAATGTTCGATGCTCAGTGCTCTACATAGCTCCGGGGGTTAATAAAGACCTCTTGAAGGGAATCAATGAGTTAGGGAATCATGCTAACTATCGTAAGCATGTTCACGTAAGAGTTGCTTTGCAGTGGATGATGTAGGACGTATAGGCGTAGCGTAAGCTCCATGAGAAGTCTCGTGAGCACCAAGTTTTTTTTTATAGCAAAGAAAAACTAGTCTCCTCTTTACTTATCATAAAATCCTCAGACATTTTTCTTTAAAAATCATCATTTTGTACTTCTAATTTGTGATCTGTGTTTTGTTTTACTTCCACGTTTGTCACTACGTTCGTCTACGTCCGGTGTCAACTGCTGGACGCCACCCTCTTGCAAATGCAATTACGACAGTTAGTGGAAGGTAGAGAGATTACGGTTTATAAAGTTTTAAATATGAACATTTTTCTTACACAAATGCATCAATTCACTTCAGAAGGCCTGTATTAGTTACTTTTTATGATGGATGGATGCACTTTGTTGGACTTCAAAATCTCACCAGCCATTTACTGACATTATAAAGCTTGGAAGAGCCGGGACATTTCTTTAAAGTGCTCCTATTATGCCTTTTCAAATATGACCTTTCATGCAGTGTCATGTAGCTGTATGTGAACATAAACTATCTGCAAAGTTGTGAAGCCGACAGTGCAGGATACCTAAAGTTATTGTCTATCAAAACAAAAGAGTCGGTTCACAATCGCCTGAACGAGTCTTCAGGAATTTGAATCTTTTTCTGTTACTGCTGTACGTCACAAAGTAACACATCTGCATAATGTCCGCCCACGTTCTACGTCGCGAACAACTTGCCCGCCCACAAACACAGTACAATTTCCATGTCATGTCGAGAAGACGCTGTATCCTAAGTACAATGCGGGATTCACCAAATGTTTGCTCTTAAAGATGGATCAGTGACCAGTTTATTTGGACCGGCTTGCTCCTCTGAACCTCTACCTGTAAGTGCGATTAATAATTGATGGTTGTATTTTCTAGCGATCGTTCAAAACGTAGTTGTGTGTTATGTTGTGTAACATTATGTCATGCGGGTGAGTAAATTATCAGGGCATTTTTATTCTGAAAGTGGAGTAATCCTTTAAAACTTGTTGCTCTCATGTAACGTTACTCTGTATCACGCAAAATACGTATTTAGTTGTGTGTGTGTTGTGTTCGCTCCGCGCAGCTCGTAGGCTCTGGCTAACCGGCTGACAGCTTTATCTGTTCACTCGCTATTGTCTAGAAATGTGTCGATGAATAGTGAATGTTTGTTGTTGTTATTACTTGAAGTTCTGACAAAGAACAATACGTTGGTGTACAAGCTGCAGTGCTTTATCAATACGTTTCTGCGCTGGGTTGACGCATATATTATGGCTGTTTGGGTGTTGTTGTGGGCTAGAGTAACGGTGATGGGCGTTCCGTGTTTGAAATTCGCTGCACGCAGTAACGTTAAACCAATCACAAAAGACTGGGTCATCGGACCAATCACCGCAGATTATTGTCACGCAAAGGAGTGGTTTGGACAAATGATTCATTTTAACGAACCGTTTGGGAGTCGTTAAGCAAATAAGGTAAAAATAAACACATATTATAAGACAATAAAATAGTTTTTTGACCTTGCATGCATATCAACTTGTTGTCGGGGACTCCCTAAACCAAAATATGAACCTTTTATAATCCATAATAGGGGCACTTTAATATATAATTCTGAGTGTATTTGTCTGAAAGAAGAAAGTCATATACACCTAGGATGGCTTGGGGGTGAGTAAATCATGGGGTAGTTTTCATTTTTGGGTGAGCTATACTTTTAACATAAATGCATGCACATCTGGACAAATGCATTAATCCATACAAAATATTAAAGCAAGTCAGAGCCGACTTAAATGCAATTCTGTTGTCATCTTTGCTCTGATCAACCTTGGTTGACCCAGAATCCCAATGAATACATGTACAGTAATGCTCACTCATCAGAACCCAGATGGTCTTTAACCTGCACTGGTCTTCTACCATGTTATCTAGACAAACAAGATAGAGTAGATAGAATAAATTAAATCTGCAACAGCAGATATTAAAATGACTGTGAGGCTTTCATTGTTGTTGATCTCATATGATATACATTTGACCTCACATGAACATGACTGGTCATGTTTGTTGCTCCAGGTACAAGCTGCCCTTTCATCTTAACTAGGACCATCCTCCTCCTTTTCTTTGGGATTCCAGTCTGAAAGGTTATTAAAGCGCTTAGAATCTCGGAACAGCACAATGGGGCAGCTGTTACCGAAACCCCATGGATTAAACATCATAACAGTCAGGAATATGTGACAATGTCAGTTAACACATGCTCAGAGAGTGTCTGCTTGACCCATACAAGTGCCAGGGTTTGGATTTACACACAGAGGTCTTAGGGGTTCAGGAATAATTCCAAATGTGCACAGTATGGATCTTCTAATCTGCCCTTTGAAGGACAGAAAGTTGGGGGGAAGGTCTGTAGTGCAACACACAGCACTCTGACTCACACTCTGTTTCCCATCCATCTCACAGTGTGGAGGGGATAGAACTAAGTCTGACAAGCTCACTTGCTGGGCCAGTGTTTGTGTGTGTCTGTGTGTGTGTACATATTACACACACTATATGCGATTCAGAACTGTGGACAAGGCATTCTGTGGCAGTGAATGCACAATGACTGTGCAAGTCCTTTTTTCTCATGGTTGTCATAATGTGTCTCACCAGTCTTTTCAAACAATTACCTTTGCCCAATATTTAACTCTAGAAATTCAAATGAAAACAATGTTTATCCAAAGGAAACCTCAGTAGATTAATGGGAAAATATGGTTAGTTTAATTTAATTATAGAGTCTGTAGCATATTACACAATTCTCTCAAAAAACGTTTTTAGCTTAAAGAGAACATTTAGTGATTTCTTCATACTGTCCTCATTATGTTTCTTTTCGATCAGAGTAAGAGTGTTAATTTCCCTCTAGTTTTACATCATAAAAACATTTGTTTCCAAACAATGTCTGAGTTTAAGCTATTAAAGTTCACTTCCAGATTAAAAAGTTCCTGATACTTTCCTCACCCTTGTGTCATCTAAAATGTTCATGTTTTTCTTTCTTCAGTTGCAAAGAAATGAAGGTTTTTGAGTAAAACCTTTCAGGATTTTTCTCCATATAGTGGACTTCAATGGTTTGAAGCCCCAAATTGCAGTTTTAGTGCAGCCTCAAAGGGCTCTACATGATCCAACCTGAGGAATAAGGGTCTTACACTCTTAAAAATAAAGATGCTTCAAAAGGTTCTTCACAGCGATGCCATAGAAGAACCATTTTAGTTCCACAATGAACCATTCAGTCAAAGGTTCTTACTTTTTTATAATCTGAAGAACCTTCTTTCATCACAAAGAAACTTTTGTGAAACAGAAAAGTTCTTCAGATGTTAAAAGGTTCTTTATGGAACCATTTAAACAAAAAAGGTTCTTCCATGGCATCGTGAAGCACCTTTATTTTTAAGAGTGTTCCTAGCAAAATGATCAGTCATTTTCTTAAAACAAACAATTTTCATTTTTATTTTTAACCACAAATGCTCATCCTGCACTATCCCAACCTTGTGCATTACGTAATCGTGTAGGAAAGGTCACGCGTGACGTAGGCAGAAATACCGACCCAGTGTTTACAAAACGGCTGTGCAAAGTCAAATGCTCTTTACAAAAAAAGGTAAAAGGATGTCGGAAGATTTTAAAGTTGGAGGAGAAAATGAATCAAGTACACAGACAAAGGACAAAGTATATTACTATAATACATATGTATAACAAGGACAACGAAAAATAAAGTATTACAGAGTTCACAGTATTAAAAGAACAATCATTACACACAGTTGCAAACTAAAAGAAACCTTTGGGGTTTTAATAAAGTGATAAATTAATAGCATATGATAGCATTAGTGTAAGGGAAAAACAGAACTGTTCCTAACACAGAACTGTTCACAACGCATTTGCTATGGTTTTAATCACTTAGTCACTACCGACATTACAATGACCTGAATCGATAAGTAAATGAAATGGCGTTAAATTATTAACAATAATTTGCCTTAAAGAAAATGTAGTGCCTTTCTGCTGTTCTACGTGGAAATACATTTGGAAATGAGGGCCATTTCATTCACAGCATGCACTTCTAAAGATTTACTACATTTAAAGATTTTGTATATTTTCCATAAACCTTCATTTAACACAGACAAAAATACCCAGATCTCTCACAGATGTACATTAGAAAAGAGCTAAAGCTTGTTAGAAAATTTTTATGGCAACAGATGTTAAAGTAGGATTACTCAGTAATGATTTTGAGGTCTGCCTAGCGAAGGGTCAATTCAGGGTCAGTCTGTCAGAAGTAAAAAAACAAGCATCTGATTAGGACACATCAGGGAATGTTAGACTGCATCTTCGGCCTCCAAAAGGATGGGATGGACTCATCAGTCAGAGGAGGGAGAGACTGATGTCCAGGCCACCGAATCCATGGGACAGCTTCTTGGAATGACTTGATGAGTTTTTGGGCCCGATCAATACGCCACCTGCATCCCATCTGTAACACCGTGTTCTGTGCATTCCCTACGTCACAAACCAATGCGTTTCTCCAGACAGCAGTGATACTCTTTGTCTGCTGAGGACAGCTTCCTCTTACGGGATAGGGTGGGAAAGATTAGGAAGGTAGATTGAATAAGGCTTTGTGGAAAGAACGAGAAAGCACAGAGGAAAGAAAGAGAAAATTGAAGGAAAAAGAAAAGCATGGGGAGAAAGAAGGAGAAATAGATAGAGAGACAGTGAGATGGAGAGAGAGAGAAAGATATCGAGGTTCTTAATCAAAAAGCTATCCGCGCCCTGCAATCGATTTGCGAATCAGCGCTTACAGATTGCAGCATGCTGCGCAGCAGGACTGAAAACAGCCTCCCCTTTTCTAGACAGAAAAACATCCTTGTATCTCATTATGGCAATTTTATGTAATTTGTTTGTTTCCCACCAATAATGGATTTGTTCAATTGTACAAGAGAGAGTTATTTTCCGTATCCACTGTAACACCTTGTTGCACTTGAGATAAGAAAAGCAATGACTTGCTAGCTGTTGCATGAACAAGAGCAAGGTCAGTTGTTGGTCGTGTGCCTCCCGTGAAATATGAGGTATTGACAACCATTTAATTACAGAAATATAGACCATTTGATCGGCAGCAATCATTGCTTCCTGCACAGTGACCCTCACAATATTGAACCATATTTTCACCAATATGGTAAGATATAAAGAGATGTGTTCACCGAGAAACAAACATGCTGGAAAAGAAGTAAGCATTACTCTTGGATTGGAGTGTTGATATAGCTAGAGTAATTTAGGCCTTCTAAAGCCCATATAGGGGGAGTGACTTTTTTTTTGTTTTGTTTTGTTTTTTTTTGTGAAAACCAACACTGCATGCCTGTTACATAAAGAGTGAGGTCACAAGATGCTGTTTACACTTATGAAAATCACATATCACAGTCTGAATACAGCCAAACAAACCTACATTCAACACAAACTGTTATGTTGGGTCAGGGCACCAAGAGATTGCGTCCCATTAACTTAAATGCAAAAATGATTATTATCTATTAAAATTACCAACAGATTTTAGGAAAACATCAATAATATTACCTAGTGACAACAACTTATATCAATATCTACTTACTTGGGTAAAATGTATAAATTCCACGTTTTTATGCATCGGGTTTAACAGCAACAAAAATTTACTAAAGCTTCCACCAATGCCCATTAATTTGTAAACATTAGAAAGGAATGACAAAACATCAATGCCTGAGAAAGCATTAGACAGAGACAGAAAGACAGAATTAAAGACAGAATTAGATTTCCAAACAATGCCTGAGTTTAAGCTATTAAAGGAGAAGTTCACGTTCAGAATAAAAATTTCCTGATATTTTCCTCACCCTCGTGTCATGTAAGATGTTCATGTTTTTCTTTCTTCAGTTGCAGTTCAGTTTTTTGAGGTTTCAGTGCAGCCTCAAAGGGCTCTACATGATTCCACCTGAGGAATAGGGGTCTTATCTAGCAAAATGATCAGTCATTTTCTTAAAACAATAAAAAAAAAAGTACTTTTTAATCACAAATGCTCATCCTGCACCATTCTAACCTCATGCATTACGTAATCATGTTGGAAAGGTCACGCGTGACGTAGGCGAAAGTACCGACCCAGTGTTTACAAATCGTCTGTGCAAAGAAAGTCAAATACCCTTTACAAAAAAAGGTAAAAAGATGTCGGTTTTGAAGTTGGAGAAAATGAATTGAAGTACACAGACAAAGGACAAACCGTGCTTAACTTTTGCAACATGATTACGTAATGCGTGAAGACACGCATAGTTTGTGGTTAGAAAATATACATTTTATTTATTTTATTTTTTTTTAGAAAATGACTGATTGTTTTGCTATAAAAGGCTCTTATTCCTCGAGTGGGATCATGTAGAGCCTTCACTGAAACTGCAATTTGGACCTTCAAACTGTTGGCCACCATAAAAGTTCACTATAAAATCCTGGAATGTTTTCCTCAAAAGCCTTAGGCCCTGTTTACACTAGTGTGTTGTCACTGCGTTTTAGAAACTATCTCCGTCTACACTTCATAGGGCCAACCGTAGCAAAAGTTGTGCGTTTTAAAACAAAAACACACTAGTGTAAACGTAAACGTAGCCTTATTTCTTTGCGACTAAAGAAAGAAAGACATGAAGATCTTGGATGACAAGGGGGTAAGCCAATTATCAGGAAATGCTTATTCTGGAAGTGAACTTCTCCTTTAGCACAGGGTGTTTGGATTGTTTACATGACAGCGTCTTTGAAAAGTTTCATGTACAGACGTCAAAACAATCCTTGTTTACATGGATCTGCAAAAATTACTAAAAATGCTGAATTATGCATGCCAGGCCAGTAGTTGGCGATGTCACTTTGTAAAGAAACACTACATGCATGTGCACATACCTTAGCATGTAATACACATGCCCATGATGTCACTATTGGCAAAAGTTAGCATTTTTAAATGAAACGATGGCATGTAGACACCCGCCTGTGATTGAATGAATTGATTCGGTCGGATGGGTAATTAGCAGGGAGTATGTGGGTGTGTGTATATATATATAGTGTTGTGGAAAACAACATACTTTCCTATCTAATAAATAGAATTAGATTTCTCAGAGAACCTTTGAATTAGCTGAAAAACAATATTTTGAATCAGTTTTTCATAGGTTATGTGAATCGGGGAAAAAAATAATCCGCATGGGATTCAAATCATGAAGTATATCCGTGATCATTCAATTTCTTTTCCTCCTGCTCAGGTAAAACTATGTGAGGTGAAAAAAGTGTTATATGAGGTGTATCTTTTTTTTTTTTTTTTTTTTTTACCTGTGACAAGTTATAATAATATCTTATAGTTCAGAGTGATTCAAACTGTATTAATGAATTAAATTCATTATAACTGTATTAATGAATTAAAAGAAGCAGCTAGTAAGAGTCATTTGTTCATAAATCAGGTTATACTCATTCTGCTGATGTTTTTAATAGACTAAAAATAACCAATGCATAAGCATCATTAGTTTGTGAATCAAATTACACAGGGCATGCTGCGTATGCATGCAGCCTACGAGGACAACTTGATATAAGCCCTGCGTCTATATATGCCTGCTGTTGAGTAGGTAATAAAAAAAAAAAGGTGTCAAAAGAGAATGTTGTTCATTTATAATTATATATAAATCATAATAATTCTGAGTTCATAGCATTCATAAAACATGAAAAGTCTCTGACCTACTGCTGCCTAGATTTCCGAAGTGCACATCCAGTGATCTTTCCTTGTTTTCTAATAGTGTTACAGTCCACCCCATTCATTTATACAGTTTAGAGTTGTAGTTGTAATAACTGACATGTTCAGCATATGAATGTGAGAAAATGATAGCAAAGTTTGAGATAAATACTATAGCAAAAATGTATTACAGCCCAACCTGAATTGTCAATTGCAATCAAAGAATTCAACAAACAAGGAATCTTTATGTTCCCCTTAAAAAAAATGTAATCAAAGCTGGCTTGTCAATCAATCTTGTTTCATAAGTAATGGAGGAATCACAATTTTAAACTCAAAAGACTGCTGAAAAAGAGGAAGTGCAGGATTAGCCACCAAAATTGGTTGCCTTTTTCCCCTCTTTATATCACTTAGTCTACACTTATGCTTGACTGACACTTAATAAACATTACTGTGCCACAGATATTTCTAACTACAGTGTTTTATCTGACTGATAAGACCAATCAGATTACATCATTTCCAGGAAGCAAGCATCAGTAGACCGTGTTGGCATCTGTCAATGCATGACTTCCACAATTTCATTCTGAAATACATTTTATCCTAAAATTACATTTCCAAAGTAATATCTTACATAATACTGACTTCAGTCAGTATCTTATGTACCGGTTGTTGCGTAACATGAAAAATTGCTTAAATTCTGCTAAATAAGAAAAAAAAGTACAGATATTGTTAGTTTGCTGGTTTAGCTGGTCTTACAGACTGGTATGTTTTGCTGGTTTTAGAGGGGTTTGGGGCATTTTTCAGCTTGTCAGACTGACAAAATCAAAGACCAGCCAGACCAGGAGTGTCCAGTCCTGCTCCTGAAGGGCCAATGTCCTGCAGTGTTTTGCTTCAACACACACAAAACACACTTGCCTGGAAGTTTTCAGAATTCCTGAAGACCTTGATTGGCACAGCGGTTATTGATTAGGACTGGAGCTAAACTCCCCAGGATTACGGCCCTAGAACCCAAGCCATCCTATGAGACCCACTAAGGCCACCAAACCATGTCTGGTTTAAGGTTTTTGTTGTTTTTTTTTTAGCACAGAATTCATGATAATCTGTAAAGATTACCTTCTGTGACTTCTGATGTTTGATTGAGTCAGTTAATGTTGTCAATTCCATTTAATGGAGCAAGTTGACAGTGCCAGAGAGAATCATAAGCATCAGAGAATCTAACACCTTCTTGATTGATCTGTCAGACTCAGCATTAGCGCCCAGGGTTAAATTAGTTATCGAACGCCCCTAGGCTAATATCATCTATTTCCTGACAGTCCATACTGTGAGACCTGCAGCAGTTGCATAAATCACAAATTAAAATCTATTTCAGGTCAAATACCAGCTCCTCTGCTCCTCATCTTCTGAAGGATAGGAGAAGACAGCAGCGCTATTTGTTTCTTCAGTGACATGGTCTAAATGTAACTTTAAGTGCTCTGAGATGTCCACAAAATGATTTCCCTCGCACAAAGTATCCACTGTACCACTTCTGAACTTTAAAATTGTATTTTGCCTCTTAGTCAAAGTGAAGTGTCCTCATATTTTGTTAGTGGGGGCTGAAAGTAGACTAGACTTTTCCTGACAATCATTGTTTAAATGATTGCCTTTTTTTCTAGGCTGTATATGGGTCCTGTTTCTGGAGTGGTCCGTCCTTTCCGCAGTGCTACTCATAGGCTTACTGCTGTAAGTGGAACATAGTCACCTCTTCTGGCTTTATTTTACTAGTAGAGATGATTTCTGATGTGTTAGAAAGTTGAACTGTGCTCAAAACCAAATACATTATTCAGATAAGCACGACCAACAAATACTCACGAATAAAAGAAAACATAATTAAACTGAAGATATAACCACAACAAGTATACAGCAAAATTATGTTTCTATCTATACACATATTGCATAACAATATTTAATGTGAAAGTCTGGAAATTATTGAAGATGGATCGTCTATTATAATAAGGAATATAGAAAAACAGGTTTGCTTTTATATGTTTTTTTCTTTCCTTTATGCATTTCTTTAATGCTATAAACTATCAGTAATATTTTCCATGTTTTATCACAGAAGCAAATAAATGTTTTCCTGCGTGTGAGTTTCGATACCGGGATATATGTCTGCATACACGCAAACAACCTTGTCTTCTATTATATCGTGAACTTTCCATGAACTTTCTATCAGCTGATTTCCACAGTATAGGTTTACTGTCCTTGTGGAGATATTCAGTCCTTGCAATGTAGATAAACTGTAACCCACACAAACACACAGGGTTGCTCAGACACAACTAACCCTACCCGATACTTTATTCAAACCATTATTCAATTATTTCCTTCATTTTTATTTTTATTGAAAACAAATGCCTTTCCGATGTAAAAAGAGATGTGAAAAGACAGAAGAACGATTTCGGCAATAGGCGGACGTTTGTGTCGTTTGTGTCAAAAAAATACTAGTTTCTTGCTTTACCACTTACGCCACTGGAAACATGTTTAAACAGCCGTCTTTTGTAATGTTGTCACGTTAGTGCACAGAGGTACTATACATGAACCCTGCCAGCAAGACAGCCTATTCCGTTATTTAAAAGGCACCAGACTACAGAAAATGGCATATACTCCAGTAATTTTTTGGGGGGGTGGACCCACCCACATTTATTTTGCCTCCAACGCCCATGCTTTAAACAAATGTGAATGGTTACGAAATGTACTCTATTCTTAGAACATGTAGAATGCAGGTTGCTGAGGGAGAGCAAACCACAGCAGTCAAGTATCTTCCCACTGGTAGGAAGAAAAACAATGGTATTATTTCAGTTCACAAAATAATCATCATTTTCCAATCCATAAACACAAATGTACTGGTGACTTCCAGATTAAAGGGAAAGTTCACCCAAAAATGAGAATTACTCCATGATTTCCTCAACCTCAAAACATCCTAGGTGTGTATGACTTTCTTCTTTCAGACGAACACAATCAGAGTTATGTAAAGCTTTATAATGGCAGTGGGTAGTGGTCCAGATTTTGAAGCCAAATAAAGTATGTCAATCCATCATAAAAAGTACTCCACACAGCTCTGAGAGATTAATAAAGGCCTCTTGAAGCAAAGCATTGTGTTTGTGTAATAAAAAAATGCATATTTACATATTTAACTTTATAAACTGCAATCTCTAGCTTCCACTAACTGTCGTACATGAGAGAGTGAGCATCCAAGGGCTCTAAACGATCCCAGCCAAGGAAGAAGGGTCTCTTCTAGCGAAACGATCAGTCATTTTTTTCCCGAAAAATAAAACTTTGTATACTTTTTAAGTGCAAAAGCTTGTGTAGCACTAGCTCTGTAGCACTAGCTCGTACTACTGAATCATGTCGAAAGGTCATGCGGAACGTAGGCGGAACTACAGACCCAGTGTTTACAAAGCGAACGCGCAAAGACTAAGGAAGTGCAAGTAAGTCAAACGCTGTTTACAAACCAAAAGGTACAATGATGTCGGATGATTCTGAAGTTGTAGGAGAAAATGAGATGGAGTTTTTCGCCATACTCTACCTTTTTGAGCTGGAGTACACAGACGATGAACTTAGACGTGATTCGTAGCGTCATGAACTGAGCTACACGAGCTTTTGTGCTTAAATAGTATTCAAATTTTCGAAAAAAAATTACAGATTGTTTTGCTAGATAAGACCCTTCTTCCTTGGCTGGGATCATTTAGAGCCCTTTGAAGCTGCATCTAAACTGCATTTCGGAAGTTCAAAATCGGGGCACCAATGAAGTCCATTATATGGAGAAAAATCCTCAAATTCCTCAAAAACCAATATTTCTTTACGACTGAAGACAGAAAGACATGAACATCTTGGATGACAAGGGGGTGAGTAAATTATTTGCAAATTGTTGTTCTGGAAGTGGATTTCTCCTTTAAAGGGGTCATCGGATGCCCATTTTCCACAAGTTGATATGATTCTTTAGTGTCTTAATGAAAAGTCTCTAATATACTTTGATTAAAAATTTTCAGTGGTTTTGTAAAACAACACCCTTTTTACCTTGTCAAAATGAACTCTGCAAAAATCATCTCATTCTAAGGTGTTGTTCCTTTAAATGCAAATGAGCTCTGCTCACCACGCCCCTCTCTTCTCGCTTTGGAATGACGATCTTGTTTACTTTAACTGCATTTAGCCGCTAAACATCCTAACTACCACGTTATAAGGAAAGGCGATCGCAAAGATTCATAAAAAAAAAACGCTTATACTCACTTCTGCTGGAAGTGAAGCCGGATCATGAATGATTCGCATGAACATAGACGGATATATGTAGATCGGGAGGCGCATTCCCCTCACAAACAAATGTAATCCACTGCATCTTCAGCGGCTCAGGTGTCGGGAGTAAATGACGACCACTATGTTCATTATTACATCCAGCAACACAACACCTCAATCGCTCAATCGGAGACATTCCTGTCTAACTTGCATCCCTGCTTAGGCATTGAAACAAAGAAAGTTACTGGACTGTGACAGCTGTAAGGTAAGAGCTCATGTCAATCAACTATCGTGGGAGCGGCCTCTGTTGGTGCGAGAATGGCTCGATTTGAAAAAGAGGATATTATTTTTACAGATTAATTAAAAACCACTGCATGGATTTTTATCATTATAGGGTAGAATTGTACATACACTGCCAACACACATTATTGTTTCAACAACATGAAAAAGTGAAGTTTGCATCCGATGACCGCTTTAAGTACTTAAGTACACCTAGGATGGTTTGAGAGTGAGTAAATTTCACTTTTTGGATTAACTGTTTCTTTAAAGCCATCAAATCCATTGCCTTGGTGTTATTAATGCCATGTTCTACTGTTACACATGAACACAAACTATCATTTTTATTTTCTACAGCAATTCTGCCCCTCATGAAAATCTGTAATTTTCCAATACTGCCATGGTTAACTAAACTGTATGTACTGCAGTGAAATCTAATTGGAATTTGATTGCTGCTGATAGTGTGCCACCCTGTAGTTTGAAAATTAATTCTTACAGCTTGCATGCAGCCTTCAGCCAGCACTCATCAATTTACATAAACTAACAACCATATTTGTTTGGTGTAGCATTAACACTTCAATGCAATTACAAAACAATCTGCTTTATGAAGTGAAACTGTCTTATGTGCCCCCTGACATTACTGTGGTTTTGGTCCACCATCTTTACCTTCTGTCCTCATAAATCTGACTTATCAGCTTGTGCAAACAGCATCTTCAAACAAAGACTTAGTCTGTTTACCAGAGTGATTCGTAGACAAGAAGCTTCATGTTGGCAGCTGCAACCTTGAGCATACTACTACGCAGTATGTGCCACCACAGTAGCAGAAGCTGTTTTAGAGTTGAAATGATCATTTGAGTCCCAGAGCTGGGAAAAAATCTGAATTTAAGTTGTTTTTATTGTCAAGTTCTAAAATTGGCCTTAACCCACAGAACGTTGAGTAGGAATTTAAATTCACTGGAGAGACAGAGCGAGAGAAAAAAGTACTTAAAGGACTTAGTATTTTTGTCTTCCAGGACAAATATCACAAGAAACGCTTTTTTGATTAATTCTTATTTTAATGAAAATGGAGTAAGTTTATACTAAAACATGAATGAAGTGGGGTAAGAAAAAACGTCTCGGTTACAACTGTAACCCTCGTTCCCTGAAGGAGGGAACAGAGACGTTACGTCATAGTTAGGTCACAACTGACGTATTTGGGGCTCCCAAGTAAGACCCCAAATACGTCAGTTATGACGTAACGCCGTAGAGTACGACTGAAGGGGAAATTAATTCAAAGGAAAAACAAGTAAGCTTTTCAGAAAACAAGACATTGCAGGTGAATAGGGTAAAAAAAAAAAAAAAGACTAATAGTTATCGCCTTATTTACCTAGTTGATTGATTACATTGCAAACTTTTTTTGTATTACAAGTTTTCTAAAATATTAGGTTTAAATATGCAAATGAGGCATTATGAAATATGCACTAATTTGCATACATTACTGGTACAAAAATCACTGGATGAAGCCAGTTTGAAAATTTACTGAAATATATTTATTTATTTTTTGTTTTATTTTGTTTTGTTTTACATATTAGAGTCACAGAGGGAATTTAGGGTATATCATTTTGTCACTCATAATTCAGAAAATATTTAGAACAGACAGAAAACATATATTGTTTCACAATTTTGGGGGGAACTATTGATATAAATTGATAAAAAACAAACAAACAAAAAAACAATACTTAGCAGTGTCTTTTGAATGTTTTCTTTCCACTAGTCTGAAAAAACACTTTATGAAAAACCAAAAAGCCCAAAATCTCAAATTTGACAGGTACATGAAAACAAACAAACAAACCAAAAAAAAAAACCATTTGCTTCTCAAACAAATGCACCTTCATTTAATAATGTTCAGATGTTTTTTTTTACTGGAAAACAAAGACAAAGCACTGACAAAACAGAACAAAATTACTGAAGATTAAAAATAAATGCAGTGTTAAAATGACAGGAAGTACAATTTCATGCAGTCTCACAACAGAGAAATAAACTTATTAAAGAAAGAAAGAAAGAAAGAAAGAAAGAAAGAAAGAAAGAAAGAAAGAAAGAAAGAAAGAAAGGCAGAAAGGAAGGAAGGAAGAAAGAAAAGAAAAAATAAATAAACAAATAAAAATAATTTTTACATTTCGCTTAATGATCTTCAATTACGTTTAGCTGTGCGTGGCACATAATGAAATACAACATTTTCAATGTATTTCAGCCTAAAAGTAATTATAAATGGACTGTAATGTTTGCAAACTGTTTATGGCCTGTCGTGCAGAAAAAGTATGTGTATGAGTGAGAGAAAAAAATTTAAAAACATGTATTACATTCATAAAGCACCATGTCAATTTCAATCCACAGATCCATTTTGTTATGCCAGAGTGACAAGTCCTTGGCTTTGCAAGGTGCTGATGAAATTTTGCGTTCTGGAACAAAGGCTTTGCCATGGTGACGCATCAGAGTCATATCTGTGGATGCGAATGACATTTTCAAGGCTCTGCAAGAGTGGATGTCACTGGTACAGCAACTCACGCCACATCCTTCGGCTCCAACAACGATAGACTGACAGGGATCTCCGTGCTTTGCAGATATAATTAAGTTCATGACCATACACATGCCTTGGTGTAATTGCTGTCCGAGCTTCTTTGGACTGAGTATTGATGAATTATGCACATTGCTGGGTTTGCAGAGGCTGCTAACAAGGCATGACAGTGAAGAAATGAGTTAGGGCGACACTGTAGTGCAGCATATTGCTTCAGCACTTTTCACTTACAGTACATGCAGTTTCTTCTGGAGGAATGGTGGCTAACAAGTGCAGTTCTCCATATTCAAATGAGGACATCTGAAAATCTAATTTCTCCAAATGTACATAATTTTGGACTACCAGTCCTAATGGATGTTGTTTATCAAAGCCCTGTGATCGCATATAAACCAGAGCAGACCAGCCTGAATATGTATGTCTCGTTAGTCTATTTGAAATTTCAACAACTACCAATTGACTTGGCACTCCTTACACACACACACACAAATTGGTTATTCAGCAGTTCTTTGGAGTGGTTGAGGTGCTATATAGCACCACTACTGTATAAAGAACCTGTTAAGCCAAATATAGTTCTTCAGCGGTTCTTTGGGGTGTTTAAAGTGGTCATATGATGTTGCTAAAAAGAACATTATTTTGTGTATTTGGTGATTTGAGGTTCAAAAAACACATTATTTTCCACATACTGTACATTATAGTTGCTCCTCTCTGCCCCACCTTTCTGAAACGCTTATGCTCTGAGGTATGCTCTGATTGGCCAGCTATCCGGTGCGTTGTGATTGGCAGAATACTTCAAGCATGTGATAGAAATGTTACGGTCCTGACCATGCTGTGATGCTGTTTTCCTTACGCGACGACACAAAAACAATAAAACCCATTATAAATTAGGCATTTGCTGCATTCAGTGGGGATATAACTACTGATTATAATGACTTATACTGTCTTTTTATGCATTGCATCACGGCATGTAAACATAACACCATGTCTGCATTTGTGATCACAGAAACAATAAACAAGCACTATTCTACACTGCTCAAACAGCCAGTAGCCAATTCTTAAAAAATGAAAACGTACTTACAGGCTGTGAGTCAGAAGCGCCAAGCTGCCCTTGTAACGTAGGAACTGCCCCACTTTATGGGCACAGCCAGCTTTGTAGGCTACTCTCCCAGCTTCAGGAAACAGTCCTCCTTAAAATGCGCTGCACACACTCGAATATTTGTGTTGTACTGTTCGTTGTTGGAAAAGATGAGGCACATTTAGTAACATAAGATCTGGCTCTGTGGTGGCTCTCTAACCCATGGAAAAACAAACCGGTTCTTGTCAGTTGAACCAACTCCGAACCGGCAATAGCACTAGCTCTGAACTAGTACCCGGTTCCAGCTGGTGGAAAAGGGGCCTCTTTAAGCTTTTGAATTGCTCTCGTAATACTTTGACACCGCACGCTGACTGGTCTGCGCAGCGCTGACAAGTCTCAAGGCTCTACAGTGTCGCCATTTCAGTCACATTT
>JAHKKF010519184.1:67362-85470 GCA_019740295.1 Labeo calbasu | reverse complement strand
AATTTCTTTACGACTGAAGAAAGAAATGAACACCTTGGATGACAATGGGGTGAGTACATTATATGTGAATCTTTGTTTTGGAAGTGGACTTCTCCTTTAAGTAACATGCCCAACACTGGTGACATATCATGAAAATCTGACTTTTTCTGTGGTTAAGTGCTTCATCATTTAAGTGTTTAAGTTTAATCGGGTCCCCAGTGCATTTACCAACCTAGAAAACATGAAAAAGATCAACCCAGTAACATTGTTTTGACAAGCCTTTTTATGCAAGCATTTGAGAAAATGAGTGCATCAGATTTTGCTCCCCCCAATGACATAGAAAGGGAATCTAATTATAATATTACCGCCCCTTATTCTAAACATTTCCACCCACAGCACCATCATTTTGTTTTTTGCAAGTGACAACTGTGAACCAGTTCTAACGCCATGGCAAAAGTTCGAGCAAAGCATGCTAAGTGTTCTGTCAATGGCTGCACAGATGAGTTCAGAACACTATTTAAAGTCCCAGCCTCAGAGCAGACAAGAGAGCAATGGATTTATTGATTTATTTACTGTATATTACACTGCTGCCACACATATATAATTTAAACATGTGATTTCTTTCCCAGCTGTTTACCTTCACATAAATAACGGACTGTTTTTTTCTAACTCCTGTGTGTTTTGAACATGAAATTGTGTGTATTTGACAGTTTAAGCACAATAAGACATGAAAGAGAAGTTAGTTTAGGACTCACATGCAGTGTGACAGCCACTTTCTGTGCGTGTGCTTCGGATGCTCATAAAACAGCACGTTTCTGCTTCCATTCAAAATAGGCATTTTCAAAATGATATAATAAATGATATGTGGGGTATTTTGAGCTGAAACTTCACAGAGACATTCTGGGGACACCTGAGACTTATATTACATATTGTAAAAATGCGTCGTGGCACGCTCATGAATGCACATCGAAGACTGATACGGAAGAGAACAAACTGTTGAATAAAGTTGCTATTCTTGCTTTCTTTATTTACAAAAAGTATTATCATGAATCACTGATGTCCTTACTACCTTTCTGGGCCTTGAACATGTCAGTTGTGTTGCTGTCTATGCAGGGCCAGAAAGCTATCGGATTTCATCAAAAATATCTTAATTTGTGTTCTGAAGATGAACGAAGGTCTTACAGGTTTGGAACAACACAAGGGTGAGTATTTAATGATTAAAAATTTTCATTTTTGGGTGAACTATCCCTTTAAAAGTTACATATTCAGCAGTACATAAGTCAATGACACAAAGAGAAAAAAAAAGACACCTAAATGGCAAACCTCTGACAAATTTGATTCTTATTTATCCATACTAACAGCAGAAGTGTATACACAGTAAGGCCTGCGTCCATCAAAGCGGCCGGGTGATTGCTTTGTAAGCGATCTCCCGCAAATATTAACGATCAGGTGAGCTCAGCTTAATTAGACGCTGACGGGGTAATATGGCGGTCTGTGAATCAACCTATTTTTTTCACAAACAAGCACATTATGGGTTATAATTTGCTGATCGTGGACGATTATGCGGTATAAAAATGTCAATGTATTCATTTAGGCAGGCACACAAACTGTAACACGCACACACGGGTCTGTTGGCAGGATTAAATGTGTAGAATCTGTAAGCTGTACAGATGAACTCTTGATTAATGGAGAGAGACAATCTATTCTATTGGCCTGGCAGACAAAAAGAAGTGCTGACACATAGAGGTGCAGGTCAGTCTTTTCATCTGAGACTGGCTGGACTTTGACCAGGAATACACACAGTTTTGGATGCCTACCAGCAGGATATGTGAAAGAAAGAACGGGGGACACAGGGTTCAGCATTACACTCAATTCATTCACATACTGACAGTATATGAATGCAAATTGAATCTTAAAAACAGATAAAACTAGCCCTATGGAGCAATAAAGAAAAAAGGTTAAGCTGTATGCATGTTCAGTATGTACTGTACAATGCGACTGCACACTTGTGTTTGACAAGCATTTCCGTACCTCTACACAACCTAACTGATTCATGAGCTTGACAGATTCACGTAGAGAACGTGTGTTTGCACCCCTCACCCTCTCATTACGCCAAGCGTTTATCCTCTAACCAGCATAAGGGAAGCTCCAGCGGAGATCAGGACGGCAAGCAGTGGGAGATTCCTTTTGAGCGTGCCATTACGCTTTTTAACAAACCTGTCCGCTCTCATCCAGTGAAGAACGGGAGGAGAAGAGCACACGATGAGCACTGGTGTCCTCCCGCAGCCCTTACGGCCCGCGATAGCACCCGCCAGCCAGTCTGAGCAAAATGGAGGCCGACAACAATTCATTTAAGCCCATTACCGCGCAGGCAGGGCGTGCTAAGGTTCGCTGACCTTTCAGCATTTTTGTTTGTAAACAAACAAAGGGAAAACAGTAGAAGTCAATACAAGGAGCAGAGGCTGCATGCAGGGAGGCAGTGTTGCGTTTACTCGGAGGAACTGAGTGGGGGATGTGGAGGTTTGAGGGGGAGCAGTTAAGTTTGATTTACCTGGCCCAGTGAAGAGGACTGTGTAGGTCAGGTTGCCGTTGGGTTTAGCTGGGGCCTCCCACTTAGCTCGCACTGAATGTGGAGTCTCGCTGAGGACGTAAAGGGGCACGTGACCAACGGGAGGCATCTCTAAAGTCCTGCCTTCCACCTGGCAATAGAAAGAAAGATTAGACTAGGGCTGCTTAAAACTAGGACTAAGCATTTAGTTTACTTAAAGTCGACATGAAATCTAAAGGATTCAAGGATTTTTTTAAAGTATTTCTATTGTCATTCCAAAACATGACTATATTTACTACAAATTTAGTATTATATCTATGAAATGTGTTATTACAAAGTGACCCTGTTTACTTTCTATTATTCAGTGCAGGGTAGTCAAAAATAGTTTGTAATAATTCAATCTCTGTATGAAATAATTTTGCTTTTTGCTATGCAAACAAAACAGAAAAGAAATCAAAAAGCAAAGCAAAACTAAACAAAAATACATAAAAACATAAAAAGCACAAAACAAAATAAAAAAAAAACTACAGAACAAAAAACAAAACAAAATAAAAGAAAAACAAAGAGCAGAACAGAAAAAAAATCTTACAACACAAAAAACAGAGCTGAACAAAAAACAAAACAAAAACACGACAGAACAAAACAAAACAAAAAAACAAGACAAAAGAACAACACAAATAAAAACAAAACAAAAAGCAGAACAAAAAGCAAAACAAAAACAGAGGAGAACAAAAAAAAACAAAACAAAAAAACAAAACAAAAAGCAGAAGAAAAAGCAAAACAAAACAGGACAGAACAAAAAAAAGAAAACAGAACAAAGTAAAACAAAAAACGAAGAAAACAAAACGCAAAACACAACAAAAAGCAAAACAAAACAAAAAAGCATAACACAAAATAAAAAACAGCAGAACAAAACTAAAACAAAAATAGAACAAAACAAATCAAAACAGAACAGAAAAAAAACACAACAAAACAAAACAGGACAAAAACATAAAACAAAACAGAGCAGAAAAAATAAATAAATAAATAAATAAACACAAACAAAACAGAACAAAAAACATAACAGAATAAAACAAAAAACAATACAAAACACAAAACAAAAAGTGGAACAAGAAAAACAACAGAACAAAAACAAAACAAAACAAAAACAGAGCAGACCAAAAAAACAAAACAAAACAAAAGCAGAGCAGAACACAAAACAGAACAGAACATAAAACAAAAAACAAAAAACAAAAAAAACTAGCAAAATGGGTTTTGTTAAATACTGCAATTTACTTAAAAAAAAAAAAAACACATTGCTGTAGTCAAATAAACTGTTTGGGGTCACTAACATTTTTGTTGCTATTGTTTTAAATAGATTAATACTTTTATTCAGTAAAGAGTCATTAAATTGATCAAATGTGACAATAAAAGGCTTTCACGTTATTACAAAAACCTTAAATTCTTTTTAATTTAACTTTTAATTAATTAAAAAATTCTGAAAAAAAGACAGAAAAGGGTTATTTTAAACTGTAATTTGTTTTACCGTGGTCATCATATAATACTGTTTTACTGCATCTGATCAACTAAAAGCAGCCTTAATGAGAAAAAGAGATATTTAAAAAACATTAAAAAAAAAATCTTGACCCATAACTTTTAAATGGTAGCGTAGGTTGAAATTCAATTCACGCTGTCTAAACTGAAATGTTATATTAAGCACACTTAAAATCCATACTTTGAAACAGCGTGAAGAACCATTATTTGAATTTAAACAAAAACACAGGAATTAAAAATAAATAAATAAAAATTAACAGCCTGCACTTTTTTCCACCACCATCTGTCCACTAAATGATCGGATGCTTCGTAGCCCGACACCACAGCCACTCAACCTCTCGCTGCTTGCTCCAACTTTTGCTGTGTCTGCAGAACTGGCCATTTGACTAAATATTGCACACATATTGGAAAAATGCCCAAATATGGCCCATCAAAGCAGTAACCAGCCCAGAGTGGCATTTATACCAAATGTCAAGCGTGAGCAGAAGGTGCTTTATTGAACAGAGTGAATCGATCACCTTTATGATGTTGAGCTGCCATCTGACACGCAGAGGAGGCATTAACATAATGTAAATGTGGTGGACTCTCACCAGGGGCCCCAGAGCACAGCCCTGAGCTGTGCAGGCCTGCACACGGAAGCTGTGGAGGCTCCATGGGGACAGATCGCCGACCTCGAAGGCCATAAGGGACGAATTCTGCACCAGCGTGCCATCCATCCAAAGACCATAGCTGCTAATCACACCTGTGTGGAAGAAATTAATACACGTTTAGCATATTGGCGATAGCTGTGTGATAGCGTACGCGGGAAAATAGGTTATGCTTGACGTGACCAAGAATGCTTTGTTCGTCCCTACAAAATGATTGTTGACTACAGACAATATATCAAACATATATTCTCTTAAAGAACACAAACATCAACTAAAATCAAATAAAAAGAAGCTGAAAATCTGAAAAACATGCACTGTACTTCTGCTATGGAGGCTAAAATTGCCCCTTCATCATGAACCCTTACTCCAAGACACGTTTTTATACCCAAACATTGTTTGCTCCACTGATTTCCTCACATGCCCTGATGTAAACTGGCCATTTTGTTTAAAGCCCTCTGTTAAAGCCGACCATTAGGGAAAGAGTGCTGTAAAACATGTAAACACAGCCGTATACTGCTCCTGCTCTCTTTATTGCTGCTCACGGGACACACCCCTCAAGATGGACCGGTCAGTTAAAAGGTTCAAGAAGGACAACTCAGCCTGGCCCAATGCACAGCCAAATAATATAAGCACTTACACTGAGCTTCAACTAAATAACCTTAAAAATGCACAAATATTACATATAAGAAATAAATACTTAATATTTGTGCATTTTTATTGTGCTTTTTTTACATTTAATTTGTAACAGTTCTATAATAATACACTGAGTAGGTCTTGAGATGGAAAACGCATTAAATAAAAAAGGCTATGCATTTTCTATAATCATTAAAAATGGTTTCATTAATACTTCGGATTATTTAATTATTTTAGTTAACTTATTCATGCACATTAATTCTGTTTTTTAAAAATAAGATGTCATTAAAATGTTTATTTTAACATTTAACATTTAGACCAGATCAAGTTTTTATTTTAAAGAATTCTTTCTTTCTCTTTCTTTCTTTCTTTCTTTCTTTCTTTTTGAAAATGTGGAAAACTTTGGACATTCCTCAAAATATATAATGTAAAAAAATAAGCAAATAAATAATACAATAATAATAAATTAATTCATACAAATAAATAAATAAATAAATAATACTACATATTGACAACTTAGCCTGGCCCAATGCATAGTGAAATAATAGTCAGCTTTAACTTACCCTAAAAATGCACAAATATTAGGTATTTATTTCATATATTATATTACATTATAATACATATTTTTATTGTGTCTTTATTTATAATTTGATTTGCACTAGTTGTATAATAATACAATGCGTAGGTAAATACAGTAAATAAAAAAGCTAGCCTATGTATTTTCTATAATCACTGCAAAAAGGAGACTTCATCAGTACTTTTCAGATAATTAATTAATTAATTTAGTTAATTCATTAATGCACATCAATTCTGTGTTTTTAAAATTAAAACAACATTAAAATGTTTATTTTAACATTTAGCATTTAGACCAGATCAAGCTTTTATTTTAAACAATTCTGTCTTTTTTTATTTTAAATTTAGTATTTAAAATTGTGGAAAACTCTGAACATTCCTTAAATATACATCGTAAAAAAATAATAATTTAACAATTACACTAGCCCTAAACTTTTTGGTTTTTATTATAAAGAATTCTTTCTTTTTTATTCAGTATTTTAAAATGTGGAAAACATTCCTCAAAATATACAATGTAAAATATATTAATGTAAATAAATAATAAAATAATAATAAATAAATAAAAATAGATAAAAGTAATATTTATATAATTTATATAATATTTATTAAATGTATTTACAAGAACATGTATCATTCATTGTATCAATTGTATCAATTTATTTGGCATCAGTTGGACTAAAATTACAGATTATATCAGCACACGATTAATAATATCAGACTATATTAGAGGCTCTTTATCAGTAGAATACTTTAATATATATATATATATATATATATATACATACTTATTTATATATGCAGTCAAACCAAAATTTATTCAACATTTCTCACATTATCACTGTTGATTCACTGTAGTTTAGAAAATGATAATACATTTGCCAAGAACTCAAGAGTTAAATTGTGACAGGACAAATTCATCTTGATAATGTCAGATAACTATGTAATGTAATGGATTACAATCAACCAAAAATTCAGACGACTGTTAGTTTGATCATATTTACACAACAATCAATACTTTGTTGACCAATTACAATGCTTAATTATGTTCAGTCTGTGGTATAATAAGGTCGAAATAAGCAAAACATGGTCAGGTCAAAGTGTCTGAATAATTTTTGTTCCCAAATTTTTACTATTTTTACTGAGAATTTTTGGGTTTACTTTATTTTGCTATCCTCACTTACATAAATGAACTAGTGTCTTGCACCTACTAGTAAAAAATATCAAAAATTATATCTAGTGTTATATCTAGCATCTGAATAATTTTTGGTTTGACTGTATATATATATATATATATATATATGAATAAAACAGAGACATAAAAAAGAGATTTATTTCTCTAAATGACCCTTGATGAATAATCAAAAAATAGTCAATAATTTACTTAATATTTTCTGTACCATATAAAATATTTTTTTCATTTATATAAACAACATAATTTCTATAAATACTTACTTAATACTTATAAATACAATCAATGTTAACTGCATTAAATTAACGTTCCTCAAAATACAAAAGGTGAAGGATTGAATTCCAGAAGCACTTCTCCTAATCTGCATGTGCTCTCAAACGCAGGGGCCGCAGTGGTGTCCCCCATCCGTCGCACTCAGGCTGAGTGAATGAACCTGCTGCTGCGCCCCCGACAGCCGCTGCTAAAGCTGCAGTTCACAGCATCAGTCAAAAGGGAGCACTTTTCATCCACTTAAAACGCAGCACCCTCCTTTCCTCTGTCTCGCTCTCTCACGCGCTCCCAGTCGCACCGCCACACAAAGTGCTCCTCTTTTCCTGTCCCCTTCTCTATGTGCTAACCCATCATTAAACATGAAGCACCCTTAACTAAACGGCCATTTGGAATATGAATTCACCTTTGCCGGGCACTAGTTTTAACCCCACTCACCGTTGGGCTTGCGCGGGGGGGTCCAGGACACATTGAGGGAATGTGGGGAGAGCGACAGGATGTTGGGGGCAGGCACTTCTTCCGGTGAACTCTCCTCAGTGTGGGCGACGCTGGGGTCACTGAGGGTGCATCCACCTCCCGTGCAAGCCTGCAGGTCAAAAGACAAACTTTAAGTGGCATCATCAGTCATACATAAAACATAAACATGCATTAAAAGATTTAAAATGAAAAAAGTTCCGCATTATGCTTTTCCTTGTGTGTTTTTTTGGTCAATTAGATGATGAATTAGAAGATTGTAGTACTCTCAGCTCCATTTAGCACATTTTATCAAGGGAATTCTGAGATATTCCCTTACAATCAGCACAAAAAATGTGGAAAAAATCAGCAGATTCATTATGTATTAGTACTAAATACTACATAAATACATAATCAAAATTAATTGTTATATTGTCTAATAATTTAAATGATTATGTTTACAAAGTTTATTTTAAATTTGTTTTTATTCCTCTCAATTTAAATTCATTTTTATTTCTTCTTTAAGATGTACTTTTAAAAGTGCTATAAAAAATAAAAGTTTATTATTATTATTGTTATTATTATTAAAGTTGATCAGCACGCTATGCTGTCTGATCCAAATCAGTGTAAATAATATAAGCAACAGACAGTTAGAAAGTTTAAAGTCTGTATGCTGATTTTAACACGTTTTAACATGTTCAAATCAATTTTATAATGCATACGTAGCAAAAAAAAAAAGCTAGCAGATTTCATCTGGGTTTGCTAACTATCGTATAAATAATAATATACGACTAAGTATTTACAATATATATATATATATATATATATATATAATTTTTTGCAGTCATTAAAAGTCATAAATTAATTAATGTATTTTTAGAAATTACTTAATCAGGCAAACAGAAACCTAAAAAAGCAGAACCACACCTAACTAGGGAATAAAAACATTAAAAATTAAATTAAAATGATATGAGAATTTTTTTTTAAATTAAAACAAGTTTTTTTCTTTGGAGTTTTTTTGGTGTATAAATAATACATGAATAACTTTTTTCAAAAAAACAAACAAACAGTAAAAAAAAATATTTCATATTAATATAATGTAAAATAAGTGTTTTCTATGTGAATTTATTTTAAAATGTAATTTATTCCTGTGATCCAAAGCTGAATTTTCAGCATCATTACTCCAGACTTCAATGTCACATGATACTTCAGAAATCATTATAATATGCTGATTTATTTACAAACAGTTGTGCTGCTTAATATTTGTTGGTACCTTCTATTTTCAGGATTCTTTAATACATAAAAAGTTAAAAACAAAAAAAACAAACAGCATTTATTTAAAATAGAATTCTTGTAACAATATAAACTACAATTTAAAAGTTTGTTGGCAGCAAATTTTTATTCTTTTTTTTTAAACTAAAATAATACATTTTTATGTTTAAAATTTGAAATAAAAAAAATTATACTTTTATTCACCAATGATGTGTTAAATTGATAAAAAATGACAGTAAATACTTATATTGTCAGAAAAGACTTATATTTTAAATAAATGCTGCTCTTTTTATTCATCAAAGAATCACAGGTTCCAAAAAATCTTAGGCAGCACAACTGTTTCCAGCACTGATAATAAAACTAATAAATCAGCATATCAGAATGATTTCTGAAGGATCATGTGACACTGAAGACTGTAATAATGGCTGATGAAAATTCAGCTTTGCATCACAGAAATAAATTATATTTTTTAAATATTTTAATACAGAAAACCATTATTTTAAACTGCAATTTTTTCTGCATTTTGATCAAGTAAATGCAGCCTTGACGAGCATAAATTAATTCTTTAAAAAACATTAAAAATCTTACTGATCCCAAACTTTTGAACGGAAGTGTATATACTGTATATGATTTTCAAAATGATATTTATATAAAATTTAAATAATATAAGTTAAAACCAAAACTAAATTAATAAAAAGGAAATACAAAATTAAATTAAAGTCTTTGGTATGATAATGTTGTAAGATCTAAATCAGTGTTTAAAGTTTGTGTGCTGATGTGACACACAGTTTTCATTTTTCACAATATTCAAAATGACTATTTAAAGTCTCGTTCTAATAAATTTACTAAGGACAAAACTAACTGAAAGTCACAATGACATGATATTCTGCTTTACTCATGTAGGTGTGTGTATTGTGAAACAATGACCAGGAACGCACTGCTATCTGAAACAGGTAGGTTGATCCAGGGACGAGGTTCCGCACTGTATAATCCTCAAAAAGCTCAGAGCTGTTATAGACGACGGCGGGCTCCTCTCCTAAGGCAGTCTGGTACAGCGTGTAGAACTCCAGCAGGCCGTTCACCTCCACTGGAGCAGCCCACCTGAAGAACACCAGAGACAAAACACTGAGTCTGCTATCCTGTCACAAGACCCCTGTGCCTCCCCTGTGAGCCCAGCAGCAGCTGCAGTCGCAGGTAAACCAGTGGACCACCCAGAACCCGGACAGAGTCTAATAAGCCTGATCATGATAACTCTGTCCGAGGATGTGCGGACAGAAATAGGAAAGCCTGGTGGGTGAGCGTTTCACTCTCTAGCTTGACTTTCTAATGGCTAAATTTAGAACAGAGGACACTGCTATCTACTGAGGGATCTGAAAGACAGAATCGCACAGGACGACTGAGAGGAGAAAAGAAAAACTTAAAGAGAAAGAGTTCTTCATCTTTGTGTGTGTTGTTGCTAATTGTTTTTTATTTTTTATTTTCATGTATTGTTTTAAATACGTTTCTTGTTTGGTGATTATTAAAGTACAATTCTTATGACTGATTTACTGTCTGACATTACTAACCCTGTAAAAGGTCATGAAAGTGTTCCACAGCTCTACTGATATTCTACAATAATTATGACCTTATGATTTCCACGATACGGTAAACGCAGGTGGAATCGCGGAATCCAGTCATAAAACCGGAATTTACTGTATAACGCGGAATGTCGTGGAATTTGCCCGGTTTTAGATGAATAAATCAAAAGTAGGTCAGTACACTTACATCAAAACGCGATATGGACTAGTGTCTGTGAATATTAAGCCGCAAAAAGACCATTTAAATATGAATCCTGCATGTTCTGTTGTCAGCAGTCAGACCCGCGATTTAGTTTACTGAATCGCGAGTGACATTCGCCATGTTTTCCACCTCTGCCGCCTCAATTATATGAACACATTATGAGTATATGAACACATAAACATTATCACTAGAACTGCTCTGAGAGTCACTTCATAAGAGTCAACTGCTCAGAGAGTCAATTACTACCAGTTCTTTTGAGAAAAACCTACCATCATATAAACAAACAGAACCCAGAGCAACCCGTCAAAATAAAAGTTCGGTAAAACTTGAAATTATAATTAAATATAATAATAGTACTATTACTAATAATAAAATTACTATTAAAACAATATTTTTAAAGAAATATTTAGCAGAAAAAAATATTTTTTAGAATTTATTTACCATATATATGTAAATACAAAACAGAGTATTTCAGGAAAAAATAAATAAATAAAATAATAATAATAATATTAATAATAATAATAATAATAATTATTATTATTATTATTATTATTATTATTATTATTCATAAAATAAATTATTTAGAGATACTTATTATTATTAAAATTTAAAGAAACTATTAAATGGAATCCAGAAAATTAACGGAAAACAGAATAAATAAATAAAACAATTTGAAGAAATAAAAACCACATTTCATAGGGCTTTATAAGGCTATTAATAAATTGCTGTTTAATTGTGTAAGTTTCATGATTTCAATTAATTATGCATGTTTTTTTTTATTAATAGTTTTAATTTAACCATTAAAACAGAGTCTAGAAAACTTTAAATGAATAAATAAATACATTTCATAGGGCCGTAAAAAATGATCTACTTTTTTTAATTAGCAGTGGTTGACATTTTAAGACTGTGCTCTATTGACACTCTTAACTAAACAGTGATTTATGTATTGTTTTGAATAAATTCACTTGCAGAGAAGATAATGTCTTCGTGTGTTTTTTTTTAATGAAGAATTTAGCAGGATGGCAACAACCTATAGATAGTTTCAAAATTTGAAATAACACATTGTCAACATAATCTAAACAAACAAACAGAGAAAAAAAATAAAAACAATATACTAGCATTTTATTCATATGTCATAAGTAGCACATGTATATTTTAGCAATAGCCAAAAATACATTGTATGGGCCAAAATTTTCAAGTTTTATTTTATGCCAAAAAAAAATCAGGATATTAAGTAAAGATCAAGTTTCATGAAGATATTTTGTAAATTTCCTATGGTAAATGTATCAAAACTTAATTTTTGAATAGTAATATGCATTGCTAAGAACTTCATTTGGACAACTTTAAAGGCGATTTTCTCAATATTTAGATCTCAACCAAATATTGTCCTATCCCAAAGCTCATTTATTCATCTTGTATAAAACTCTATTTCTAAAAAAATGACCCGTATGACTGGTTTTGTGGTCCAGGGTCACATATATATTTCACATTAATTCATATATAAACAGAAATCAGAAACACAGACCCAAGAAAAGAAAAAAACAAAAACAAAATATATTTGTTACTTGATCTGTATTGTTTTTTTTAGTAAAATACCCATATTAACACAGTAAAAGTGTTTAAGATTATTTTTATAGTACCCATATTGTAAAACGACCCTTATATCCCTGTCAAAATTGAATGCCACATTTGTCTGAATCCTCAAACGAAGAGTTAAATGTCTAGAGGAGACAACGTCCCTGTTGAAGGTAATAGTGTCAAGACTGAGACATGAGCTTAAGTCATCTTTGTTTTTTTAAGAGGGAAATAGGACAGTAACCTCCTGTGTGATGAGAATAATCATCAAGCGTCTAAAGCACAATGAGTTTGACCTGATGTTTCTCCGACCCTCTTTGTTTCCTTAATTTAGTACAAAGCTCACAAGGGCCTCCCGGTCCACACGGAGCAAACACACCCGCAGGTGACCTTATTCATTATTGTGATTAATTTAGTTTAGGCATAAATTAAATTGCATTTTAAATGGCAAACGACAACGGCCATTAAGACGTTTCATTGCATAATTGATAAGCAGTTGGTTATAGCATTACTAATATGGCATTTTAATCAATTATAATATACTTGAACAAAGCAAACATTATTTTTTGCAAAACTGTTGGTAAAATGCAAAAATCACACATTAACATCTGGTGTACATGTAATTTTTTTCTGAAAAAGATATCAAAAATTATAAAATTAACGTTCATTTCTTCAAGGTGCCGTATACTTTCACGCAGCTTGTTTCTGCTGATATTCTGTTTGTGCATATCCTGCAGTCCGGGGTCTCGCAACCTTTCTCACAGGCAAATCGCAACACAACAAAAGAGTATTGAACACATATGATCCTTCACCCTCTCCTATTACGATTCTGCTAACAAGGCAATACCTTTCAAAGGCACTGTATCCACAATTAGACCCTGAGAGAAAAAAAGAGAGAGGGAGAGAGATATCATCTGTAATGTCAAATTACAATGCTGCCTTTCTCTCTCTCTCTCTCTTCCCCCAACCTCTCTCCTTCTTCCTCTCTCGCTCTCATTCTCCCTCTATCATCATTGCAGCTTCTCGTCCTATTCAAATTGAAATATCCAATGGAAATAAAGCAATAACCATTTCCCCCTCTTGGCGGATGAAGACAATAAATAAGGTGAGTTTCCCTCTGAGGCGCTGCCGTCAGGATAGAGCAGATACATAATGAAGTTATGAAAATCGGTGATGAGACAAATTGGGTCATATACATCTTTTTAATAAATGGCTTACAGAGATCACAAGCTCTCCACTGCCATTAATACAGAGGTAGCAGGAGAATAAAAAGAAAAGGCTTGTATTTTTTTTCCTTTGTCAATGCCTGAAACGAACATAATTGAATGAAGGCTGTTGAGATGGGCCGCTACGCTGCCGAAGACGAGAGAGAGAGAATGTTGTGGATCCAAGGGGTCAAGGTTTTGCCGGTTAGCTCGGCCCCCATCAACCCCTGCTGGTAGATGCTGTAACTACACCGTGACAAAAAAAAAAAAAAAGTGTTCTATTGAAAACCATTTTAAAGTATTCAAATGAGATATATTGGAATAAATAAATTAAATAAAAATAACAAAATTGATAGAATTTTTAATGCTTTTGCTGAAATGAATGGCTGCATTATTTTATTAAAAATACAGTAAATACTGTGAAATATTACAAGAAAAAAAACAGCTGTGCAGTGTAATATTTTGGTAGAAACCATGGTACTTTTTTGGGGATTCTTTGATTAAAATGTATTATTTAAATAAATACATTAAAATTTAATTTAAAAAAAAATTTGTTACATTTGTTGTAAGCCAATTTTTTTTTTTTTTAATTGTAACTGCGACTTTTTATCTCACAATTCTGACTTTTTTTCAGAATAGTGATATAAACTAACAATTGCGAGATGAAAAGTCCAAATTGTGACATATAAACAATTCTAAAAATATATAAGTCCAATCGAAATTGGAGCTTATCTCACACTTTGAGAAAAAAAAATCTGTATTATAAGAAAAAAGTCAGAATTGTGAGACATAAACTCGCATTTGCGAGAGAAAAGTAATACTTGCGAGTTTTTATTTCACAATTCTGACTTTATTTCTCACAATCGTGAGTTTATATTACGCAATACTGAGAAGAAAAGTCAGAATTGTGAGAAAAAAAAATCAGATCTACGAGATATAAAATCGTAATTGCGTGAAAAAAGTCAGAACTGTGACATACAAACTCACATTTGTGAGAAAAAAGTCATAATTGCAGGTTTTTCTCTCTCAATGCATAATGTCAGTTTACATCATGCATTTCTGAAAAAAAGGTCAGAATACTGAGAAAAAAGTCAGAATTGTGAGAAAAAAAGTCATTATTGCAAGACCTAATTTCTCGCAATTGTGAGTTTATATTATGCAATTCTGAGAGAAAAAATCAGAATTGTGAGAAAAAAATTCACAATAACAAACTCGCTATTCTGAGAACATATCGTCTTTTTTCCCCTGAATATTGGACTTTATAACTCGCAATTGCGAGTTTATATCTCACAATTCAGAGACAAAAAGTCAGAACTGAGAAAAAAAGTCAGAAATGCGAGATACAAACCACAAACTAGAGTCACAATTTTGACTCTATTTTTTGCAATTGTGAGTTTATATCACGCAATTCCGAGAAAAAAGTCAGAATTGCAAGAAAAAATGTCTTAATTCTGAGTTTACATCATGCAATTCTGAGAAAAAAGTCAGAATCTTTAGATAAAAAGTCACAATAACCTTTTTATGTATATTTTATTCAGACATTTATTAAAAATACAGCTAAAACAATTTAATAACTGTTTTCTGTTTTAATATATTCTAAAGTGTAATTTCTGTGATGGCTAAACTTATTGTCCTTTAGAAATCATTCTAATTAATTAACCAATTAAGCAACCTCATTAATCAACTAATTAATTAAACATTTATTATTATAAACATATTAATGTAGAAAATTAATTATTAATTATTAATAATTATTAAAGTGTAATATTGTGTAGCAATACTTATTTAGTAAATCATTTTGTAAACCGCAAATATTTAATTACATTTTATAAATTTCATTAAATACACGATATTGTACATGATGTACATGATAATATACATTACAGTAGAGGTTTTACCAACTCCCAGTTCATTTTAAAGTTCTAGATTATTTATAGAAGCATGATTTCACAGTTTAGGACAGTTGCTAGTAAAGTGTTTGGGGACTGTGCGCATGCCAATCACAACTCTCATGACGTCATTTACTGTATTTACTGCTCAGCTGATTGGTCAAAACATCCTGAGCGCTGTTAAGCAAAGATGGCAGATTTTAAATTGCGTGCTTTGGACAACCAAGCAAATGCCATTGAGATGAATGGGGGAAAAAAAGGATAGCTCTCTCCCTCCAGGTATTACAGCCCTCCTCAGGCGGCCCGGTAAAGGTGGAGTGGTGTGAGTAATTTAATCGCCGCTTTCTGATGGCAGTGAACAGGTGGTGGATTTTGCCACGGTGTAGGTGACAGCTCAAATATATATTCTCCTCATGGCCCTCTCCTTCTCGCTCTCTCCTCACCTGTGATCATTCAGTAAAGTGATGACATTTTCTTTCTGATGGGAAATGCGCCGGAGCGCTTCTGTCATCTCTCTTGGCCTAAAACAAAGTGTACATAAGTTCACTTTCCCCATTGCCCCTTAACTCCCTTAACAGTTCTCTCCGTCTCTTCTTCTATTCTCTCCTCGTCCCCTCGCATTGTTGTGTGGCATGGTGCCCTCTCCGGATAGTTCTTAAGTGATGGCGACGGGGCAGCTGAAGATGAACCTCTAAAGGCTTTCACATAGATTGCTATAGGCCCGGGGTCCAGGCTGCTGGGAAAAATCTTGTGCGGACTCTTTTTTTCCCCTCTTCTCTCTCGAAGTCAAGCGGCGAGGGTCAAACGCTGAAGAAATTTCTGCATGCTAAACAGGCCGGAAGAAGGTCGGACTGTGCGTTTTCATATAGTCCAATGAGACGGTCCGGCGTGGGTGCAGGAGTTGAGCATTAGCCCCTAAATCAAGGCCTGCTCCGTTGCTCCGTTCCCCTGGTTGCTCAACTGCAGCCAGAGGACACGCAAAGACAATAAGGACAAACAGCCAATGGCATGACTGGCGGAAGGGGCGTACTTTATGATTATATGGAAAACACTCAGTTGATTAATGCACCCACGCTGTGGATAGGGACAGCTTCTCAAATTTGACATACGGGTTGGTCAGATAAATCGCTCTAGTGTGAGATTTTTGTGGTGAAGACTTTTTTTTTTAAACAGGGGTTATACTGTATCTTCAGAGGGTTATGCTTTGACATGCGGAGCTTAGTTTTAGTATAATGGTGAGGGATAACAAGACCTGAGATGTATTCGTCCTCTCACAGAGAGCAAATGTCCGTCACCTCATTAGCGTATCTCTCTGATAAAACATTGTCATATAAAAGGTTAGAACGACCACCTTCACTCCCGTTCATGCCTCGTTAGTGTGCATGTGTGCGTGCCGTCCAAGGACGGACCTAGTGAGGTTGGAACATGTTATTTAAATAATCAAAAAAGTCAAACTACATTGCTCAAGAACACATGCCACAAAAAAGCTTTAAAAAACTCATAGATACAAATCAAAACCTTTATGTAATTATTTCAAACTCATAATATTAAAAGTTCTTGTCCTAAAAGGACACACAATTTCACTGAAAAGATGATTTTTTTTTCATACTCACTGTATGTGGATACTGCGGGCATCCAGTACAGTCAGGACGGGTGGCTCTACATGCGTGGGAGGCAACTGACCTGTGAATAGGGTAACCTGGGAACTGTTGGTGCATCCTGCCTCAGTACAGGCACTCAACATCAATTTATGAGGAGTGAATACACCAACACCTGGATAGAGAGAAAAAAAACCCCATCAGCATCACTTCAGAAAATTATGAAACACTGTAAATAAATAAATAAAAATATATATAAAATTAACTTCACAGCCAGTGATTGCCATGCATTTTATCTAATTTGTATTCCAGAGGGAAACAAAGTCATAACTGTTCATAAACATAAATATATAAAAAGATGACAAATTTGTTTAAAATGATCCGTAGAATGTGCTACAGATTCACAAATTTTAACTCATAAATGGGACATTTTGAAATCATTTTTAAACATCAGCCACTGAATAAAAAATTGAAAAATGTAATTGTGACTTTTTGTCTCAGAATTGTGATATAAACTCGCAAATGCGAGAAAAAAAGTCAGAACTTTGAAATTTCTGAAAACATATTCTTTTTCCCCCTCAAAGTTGCAAGTTTATATCTTACAGTTTTGCAATTCTGAGTTTATTTCTCGCAATTGTGAATTCTGAGAAAAAAGTCAGAATTGTGAAGAAGAAAGTCAGAATTGCAAGATACAAACTCGCATTTGCGAGAAAAAGTCAGAATTGCGGGTTTTATCTCACAATGGTGAATTATATCACGCATTTTGAGAAAAAAGTCAGAATTGTGAGATTTTTTACAAACAAAAGTTTTCATCTCGTAATTCTGAGATTATTTCTCACAGCTGTAATTTTGTATCACACAATTCTGAGAAAAAAAGTCAGAATTGTGAGAAAAAACTCAGAACTGCAAGATACAAAAAGTCATAATTTAATCTCAACAAATCTGATTTCTGCTGTTGCAGAGCATGT